>CM021102.1:762763644-762842588 GCA_007115665.2 Sequoiadendron giganteum
TTTTGCTAGGGCTATTAGTGGAGAATCTTCTATGATCGGCAGGAGCGAGGAGTTGGCGTGTCTACATGCAGGTCATGTGAATGTTGGTCTTTTACTCTTCCATGATGGCATGTAACCAACTTGGGACACCTCAGAATTTGGTGTAAATAATCTCAAAATGAAATGAAATGTAAATGTACTTGAGTCTAATGCTTGTCGCTCCCTTGTTCTAAAAAAGGGATTTATGGGCTCATTACAATGGTCAGAATTTTGAGTTTCAATAGGATTTCAGGTGAATGCTTATCTCAAAAAAGGAATCTTAAATAGGATAAGGTTGAGAATAGGATATAACATTCAAACATAACCATTTGAAGACAAATGACAACACCATTAGCATTTTCATTCATAATTTGTAAGAAATATACATAAGAGAGTGTTTGCTTCTAGACAAATATTCGTTTCTACACCAGTAGTTATATAAAACCAGTTTAAGATTTTTACATACAAGACATCATTCCCCCAAGACCAATTTCTACCCTATTTACCCTTATCCTATTTAAGATGGATTTTTATGAGATAAACATTCACCTAAAACCCTATTGAAACTCAAAAGTATGACCCATGTAATGAGCCCATAAATCCCTTTTATAAAACAAGGGAGCGACAAGAATCAAGCTCAACTAAATTTACATCTCATTTAATTTTGAGATCATCTATACCAAATTTCAAAGTGTCCCAAGTCGGTTACATGCCATCATGGAAGAGTAAAAGACCAACATTCATATGACTTGCATGTAGACACACCAACTCCTTGCTCCTTCCAATCGAAGAAGATTCTCCACTAGCAGCCCCAACAAAAACATGCATATATCCCAAGGCTAGGAAGCTCGACATCTCTCCTATACACTAGCCCAAAAAAAATCCACATCAACACTAGAAACAAGAAATCAGATGAACAGTGAATAGGAAATTCCTGACAAAGGGGCTATGGTGTCATCGAAAACAAAAATGGGGCCTAGTCATCACTATGAGTCATTAGCCTCAAAGGATACCAGCCCATGCCCTGATCATGGTGGAACTGGAGGAACCGTCACCACCACCTCATCAGAATCATGAGATGGTACCAATGAGGGGATATAATCACACTGTGAGTTAGTGTCACCCTCATTGTCTAAAGGGCTATCAGAGAACTCACTAGAATAATTGAGCCTCCCCAGATAAGCCTTGCGATACATGCACCTTTTCTTTGTCTTCTTTTCATATCCCACCAACTCCTTGCCTTGGAACTTGACTAATTCTTTCGAAATTGTTCGGTTCCGAAGGCGGTAACTGCTCCTAACACCATACTTCATAAAATTTCTACATCCTCTTCTATCCTTTGATGTATCAAGAGCTCCCAACATATCATCTTCATCCTCCTGAGTACTCTTCTAAGACTTGAGCAAGCTTAGTATTGTAGACCTTCAGTCTAGCATAACAAAATCCTCAGACTTATTCATTCTCTCAGTAAACTCCATCCAATTCTATTTTCTGGCTCAAACTTAATGCAACTTCTAAATGAAGAGTGTGGAAAATTAGTCCTCCTTATAACGAGCCATGCAAGTGTGCCAACCAGAAAGCTTATGTGTGTATGCTGGCAACATTCTACCTTGATCCATTTAATACCAATTGTTGATCATGATTTAAAATGCATCAATGGATGGAATACCATGCAATATTTCATAATTGAGTTTTATTGTGCTTTAATGCCCCTCTTAGAATAGAAAAGCACTGAGTAGATAAACATCCACTCAGTACTTGGAATTTAAAACCATCTTGTAAGAAAAAACCCGCTCACCCGTGGGAAATACTTAATTTGTGTTTCTCTATGTCAAAATATATGGGGATTGATCCAAATCTAATCTCAAGATATCGGTTCATATACTACCATGCTTTATTACTCGCTAATCCACACGTACCAGAGGCTGGAAAAATTGACAGTTGAGATTTCAAGTATGCCCTTTAAAAATAAGAGCTAAATATAGTGTAATCAATAAATAATATCCACTCGACCAAATTTTGAAGCATTCCATCTTTATTAGAAACCAGTTAATCCGATTAGAAAGTCCACATGGCAAACACCCACTTGCTCGTTGAAAGATATAGGACATAGTCATCGCCCACACGAGATGGTAGGGAATGGCTAGGATTTAGCCATGTCATCAATCATCGACCGTTGAAAATAATCCTCTTAAAACAAGACCCCGCCACTAAAGCCAAATTAGTCATCATGAACAAATAGGTGTCACATTGTCCGCTAGCCCGTAAAGCCACCACTTTATACAACAACAAATAAACGGGGGTGCAAGGAAAAGATTAGATGAGAACACGTGTTGTACCACATACCATTGATCATTCCTCAAACAACATGTACTACTCTGAAAAGAAACAAATTTACGTTTAGAAAGTGCTGAGTGGCCATCACTGGGTAGCCTATGTCATTAAAATAATGTAAAATAACACAAGACGGGCTCACGGGGAGCAACACAGATACAATGATGTCATAAGTCCTTTAGCCATCGATTATCTTGGAAATACACCAATCACCCTACCACATGACACCGGGTCCACCATCATACCATACACTTGGCTGAGGCTTGCCAACCCGTATGAATAAAAAAAGAAATGAGAAAACCATACTGGCACACGGGGTGATGAGCCAAGTCTTTGGCGCATTTTGATCATACTTTTATAAATACTTTTCTATTTTTATTATGCTAAAACAAACATTCAGTCTAATTATGGGATAGGACATAAACCTTTTTATGATGAGTATATTCTGATAAAAGTCCCATGATTATTATCTTTAATGTTTTATTAGTCTGATAAATAATTTATGGCTTTTGTGATCATAAAACCTTCATGTAGCCATATCTGAAACAATGTTTGCCTTAGTTTAATACTTAATGAATGAATAAATAAAAGTAATGGATTGTCTTAAATGATGAACGTGTTGAGCTAACCTTCTTCCTCAGGAAAAGATGGCGAGATATTTTGCAGGTACCATGATTGGAGGAAGGGAATTCAATTTCCACTTGAAGAATGAAGACCAAATCCATGAAGACTGGTTCAAAAACAAAAGATGAGGAGACAGTTTCAACTCATCCGCCATGCAGGGAGATTGTTCCAGAGATCTAGGCCAGGCGTCTTGGAGTTGCATGAATCCAAGATGATGGCGCTTTAAGACTGTTAAACCGATTTGACTTAGTTCTTCCATTGTCATTCATCCCCTTGATTAAGTTAGTGAAATGTAATAAATGCCTCCTATTTTATAAGGGAAAGGTTGGTTAGTAGTTAGAATCAGTTTTCAATAAATAGCCCCTTCTCCTTCAGAGAATGGGCTGGAAGAAGTCGGTACTGTAACACATTTTTTAGTTTCAGAAATTTAGTCAAGAGTTTGTGCTATGTACTTGTTTCCATTGAATCAATAAAGCTTATGAAGTTTTTCACCTAATCTGTTGCTTACTTTTGGCATTACCTAAGGGGGCCCACTTAGGGAACTGTCCATACTTTTATTCTGCAAGATAGAATAGCTATATTTTCTTTCATAGAAGTTAATGTGACTGTTCCTGTAGCTGACAGAAAAATAGAGTTGTCAACTGTTCCTACAGCCACTAGACGCAGAGTAGTTTTATCTTTCAAGTTTTCATTTCCAAGCAAGCTATCCAATAAATTTGTTTCCAGTAATTTAAATTTCAGTATGAAGCATTTTAGGAATCATGTATGTCTGGAAGGGTGATTAGTGCATATATTGTGCTGACCCATTTCAAGTTTACGTCCCTGGGTTGATAATTAAATGAGGTTCTTTAGCGGGTTATGACTAACAGTTGTGATGTTCAATCCTTGAGTAGAGCAATTTATGTTCCTAGTTATTGAGTTGATTAAAGAACACTACATGGGGAATGACCAAGATTGATTTCCTTTGATTAGACAACTCACACAAAGCATAATCTGCACATGCCATATAAATTATTCATAAAAAAGAGAGGGCATGACTAGGTAAATAAGGTAACAACCCATAAAAAAGGCTAAGGTTTTTTAAAATTTTCTTTATATTAAGCCTTCAACTACTAATACTAGGAAAAACATGAGACAACCATCAACCTAACACAAGGGCCCAATAAAACAACATCTATGATGGCATAAGTGACAACTCAAGTGACCGGGAACCATGAGAATAGGTCAATGTAAAATTAGAATGATGAAGGGGTTTTTAGGCCAATATGTAAAAATTCTACGATAAAACCTTATCACCATAATGGTAATATTGATTTTACAATTAAGCACAAGGACCAAACCAAACTTTTCACAACTTTCATGATATAAGCAAAAAACATTTGAGACTCCATTAGTGGCTCCTGTTAGGGACACATGCCTCTCATACACATGGTGAGATCCTAGAATCATTGGGTGAAGCAAACCAAACACAAAAGGAAAAAAAGGAACATGCATAAAAAAAACATAAAGAAACAAACTATTTACAAAATATACAAAGACCCAAAAGGCCAAAAACAAAAGATCCAATCTCCATCCAACCAAAAACCTTCTTGTGAGATGTAGGGTTCAACACTACATCATTCAATACAATCTAGGTTTTTCTTCCTCCTCAGTGGCACAAGGCCACTAAAACTTGGGGCCCAATCCTGCCCCTATAAAAAATGAACCTATTGAAGGATTTGATTTCCTTCAATCCATATGTGCTTATGCCATACCACTGCAACAAGTATAAGCTTCCTTTTATAATTTTTTTTTTATCACCATTGAAGCCCATCTAATCACCAACATTGTTATTGACATCCATCACAACTCTCATAAGTATACCACTACCAATATAACCTTTATCACTCTTTATTGTGTAATCAGTTATAAAATGCAAGCCTTCATCACTACATGACATATATGTGTTATATTCATCATATGAAAATTTGTCATGCTTCATAAAAATATCTTCCAGCTGGATTGGAAATTGAAAGAATTCAAACTCCTCCAAGTAATCAACTTCATGATATTCAATTCTTCTTGCAACACTTGTTTCAAATGCAAAGCTGTCATAGGAAGTACTTATGAGGAATTCATCCATGTGATCCTTTATTTGCTCAAGTCCACATTCTAACCATGTGTGACATACATAATCATAATCCTCAACAAAGAGTGGAGTATCTCTACACCAATAAGGATCGTCATTTCTTATCTCTAGTGAAGATGGAGGCTCATCAAATAATGGATTTTCTATTATACTTATTTTTGAAATAAAATCCTCATCCTCCTCAGCGTGAAGGTCCAAATCCTTCAAGTTATCATTGCACTCAAAATCATTGTAATCACTAGAAGAATATATAGATACATCTTTAATTTCATTCCCCTCCTCAAATTGTTCAGTACATAATCTGACATTTCTACCATGTCCATATAATCAAAGATATCATGGTCAAAAACCTCTTCAAGCTCCATAGCAATATTACCCACAAATGGTAGCATCCTATTACCCAGAGTTTCATTAGCACATTTCTTATTTGTAATAAATGATTTTATCACCCCCTCCTAAGGGTAATCATGATCAATAGAGGATTGACCGTACTCAGAATCATCATCACTACCAAAGCTAGAAGACTTAGCAATATTAAAAGTTTGTTCAGACCCTTTAGACTGAATGCTCAGTCTCATGTCATCCATATGACCATTAGTATTGGAAACTTCAAGAAAATCATAACTACTTATTTCATTAGTTTCATTGAGGCAAGCACTTCCAACCTCTGGTCTACTCTCTTCTTCTTGTGACATTTCATTATTTGACTCATATGGGGCAACAAAATCACTATCATCATTGGTTGAAAACATGATGGCTCCCCGATTATAATGTCTAAGCTGTTCGAACATAGAAAAGTATTCACACACCTGGTCAAGCCTAACAGGCTTCAATTCCTTTGGTAAAGCACTCAAACCTTGTTCGCAATATTCATAGAATAAATCAATGCAGACCGAGTCTTCAGGTCTATGACATTTAGGAATTGTAGCCATAGTGTCCATAAATCTTGCATAGATATTTTATGATGATTCTCATTTCTGTTTCCTTATGCAAGAGAGGTCTTGAAAAGAGGTTGCATGATCACAAATACATGCCTCTTCTTGAAAATTTGTTTGGAGCTCTTTGAGGTAAACATTATTGGGTGATATTTAATCTGAGACAATAGTGGTTTAAGTGTTCTAACCTTGATTTTCAATTTCTATCTTACACTTCTCAAGCACATTTGGTGCTTCATGGCTGCAAACATTTGTAGACAAAAATTTCCTTGGTATTCCATATTTTTGGTTGTTTTCAATATTCATAGCTATCTCATATGCTTGATGCAAAGTTTTAGGATTTTGTCTCTCAATAGATAGCTCATATTTTTATCAAAATATCCTAAGTAAACAACCAAACATACCTCATCACTTAATATCATGGAAACAAGAATATCCCTTAATGTTTTAGAAAATCTTAGATTGAATGTTGGAACTAGCTCATCATCATATTTTTCAATATTCATAAACTTGTTTAACAAAGAACTAGCACTAATCCTTTCACCAAATTTCTCTATAAAAATCACTTTGACCTCTTCCCAAGAGTAGATAGATCATGCTGGTAAATTAGAGAACCAATCTCTTGAATCTCCCTTTAAAGACTGCACAAAAAATCTCATGATTACATCCTGATGGTCTATTTCAAAGTCATCCATCAAATTATTGAACTCCTACAAATGCTTACCTGCCGACTCACACTTTGTACCATTGAACTTTGGTGGCTTATCTCTAATGTTAGATGGGATAACATTTGGGTAACCATTAATAGCATTGAAATTGATTGCTCTATGTCTTCCAGTGCTGAAATTTCTTTTATTACATGACAAGGACTACATATTAGGATGCACAAGTTGATAATACATTTTCATAAACCCTTATCAACCTTCTCAAACCAAACTTGCAATTAACAGACAATTTGAATTTATTTTTCAACATGACCTTAAGAATTCATAATGGATTAGTTTGTCTTTTTAACTTGCTTAAGACCTTCTAAATGATTTTCTTCAAAAATACTACATACTTCACCTCACAATATAGGTTGCAAAATAACACTACAAAAGTATGTAACATTTCCACCTATTCCCTTTTATTTAGTGCTTATTTTCACTTAAAAGGGAATCAAATTTTTTCAAGAATTTTACATATGGTTTTGATGTATAGAATAATTCCTTATTGAAAACCAAAACATAGAGAATACTTGGATATGCTGCAACTTCTTTAGATTCTTCTTCCTAACTAGGAATCTTTGTATATTTGAAATATTCTTCACATTTTCATCAAGTTCTTGAGATAGAGTTGCCACCTCTTCACAAAGGACCAAACTTCAAATATTATGAAGTTCCTTTAAGTATGAGTTTCTCTCCGGGTCATCCTCCACAACAAAGTCACACAAATGTTTTGAGATTCAACTACAAAAAACTAACTGCCAGGTTTACAACACGAATATCTAAATAGGTTGTTCAAATCAACAAAGCTCTTGATCACAGTCTACTACTAAATAATTAAAATCTATTCCCTAGTAGAGTCACCATTTCTGTTGGTGATTTTTCCAGCTAAACCCAACAATTCTCTAAAGGGTTGCCAATTCTTATGGTGAAGAAATTGTAAGGTTAGTGGCCAACTCAATGAGCCTAGGATTTTACAATCCTTAATCCTTAAATTTTGGCTCTATTAAACCAGGGAGGGTGATCCCAAATTACATCAATAGGAGATATATAAAATTAATAACAAATAGATTCATAGTTAATTGCAAATAAACCCACCCCACTAAAGATTTGGAAAATATTTCAAGTGAATATCTATTCATTTTATATGAATATGAGTATTTCCATTCCACACACAATTAATTTAACAAGGTTTTTTAAAGAGTGTATTTCTTATTTCAAGTTCAACGCTGGGTGTACTATGTTCTCAAATTTCTTGCTAGATTTCAGTGATAAAATAGCCAGTGCCTAAATAATTGGAGCAACGGATTCAAATATGTGATAGTATATAAAATATGAACTACTAGATTCTAGAAATAGATGAGCTACCCTCATGCTGTTTTGCAATTTATGAAAACTCAAAAATGTCCCAAAGAAACATTCACTACTTACCAATCCCAAGCAATTTCATACAAAGTTTATACCCTCTTCAAGCATTTTAATCAACTCCTTGAGCTAAGGCTGAGAACATGATATAACATTCAAACATAACCATTTGAAGACAAATGACAACACCATTAGCATTTTCATTCATAATTTGTAAGAAATATACATAGGAGAGTGTTTTCTTCCAGAAAAAGATTTGTTTCTACACCAATAGTTATATAAAACCAGTTTAAGACTATTACATAAAGGACATCATTCCCCCAAGACCAATTTCTAGCCTATTTACCCTTATCTTATTTAAGATGCCTTTTTCTAAGATAAGCATTCACTTGAAACTCAAAAGTTTGACCCATGTAATGAGCCCATAAATCTCTTTTATAGAACAAGGGAGTGATAAGCATGAAGCTCAACTACATTTACATCTCATTTCATTTTGAGACCATCTGTACCAAATTTTGAGGTATCCCAAGTCGGTTACATGCCATCATGAAAGAGTAAAACACCAACATTCACATGACCTACATGTAGACACACTAGCTCCTCGCTCCTGCCGATCGAAGAAGATTCTCCACTAGCAGCCCCAACAAAAACATGCATCTATCCCAATTCTAGGAAGCTTGACATCTCTCCTATACACTAGACCAAAAAAAATCAACATCAACACTAGAAACAAGAAATCACATGAACGTTGAATAGGAAATTCCTGACAAAGGGGCTATGGTGTCATTGATAAGAAAATGGGGCCTAGTCATCACTCTGAGTCATTAGCCTCAAAGGATACTAGCTCACACCCTCTGAGTTATTGTCACCCTCATTGTCTAAAGGGTTTTTAGAGAGCTCACTGGAATAATTGAGCCTCCTTGGATAAGCCTTGCGATACTTGCACCTTTTCTTTATCTTATTTTCATATCCCACCAACCAATTTCCTTTGAACTTGACTAATTCTTCTAAAACTAGTCAGTTCCTATGGTGGTAACTACTCCTAACACCATACCTCAATAAAATTTCTACGTCCTCTTCTATCCTTTTGTGTATCAAGAGCTTCCAACATATCATCTTCATCTTCTTGAGTACTCTTCTCAGACTTGAGCGAGATTAGTCTCCTAGACCTCTAGACTGGCCATGCAAGTGTGCCAACCATAAAGCTTATTTGCATATGCTGGAAACATTATACCTTGATCCCTTTAATACCAACTTTTGATTATGATTTAAAATCCATCAATGGATAGAATACCATGCAAAATTTCAAAATTGAGTTTTATTATGCTTTAATGCCCCTTTTAGAATAGAAAAGTGTTGAATAGATAAACATCCACTTAGTACTTATCATTTAAAACCATCTTGCTAGAAAAAACCCGCTCACCCATGGGAAATACTTAATTTGTGTTTCTCTATATCAAAAAAAATGGGGATTGATCCAAATCTGATCTTAGGATATCAATTCGTATACTACCACGCTTTATTCGCAAACCCCATAGGACAACTAAAAGAAATATATATATATATTTTTGAAAGTAACAATAACACATTGCAACATTAAATATCAATGCAACATAAATATAACATAAAACATTAACCAAATCCTAAGGGGTACATGGTGCATTACATAAATGAACCCAACAAAAGACGATAAGCAATTCTAACTAAAGCGGAATAAAGAAAACATGATAAGAGTTCATCAAGAGAAAGATATAATCTCATAAATATAAATCATTTAATATTACATTTAACTTCAAATTTCAAATTACAAAGGTGGAATATATTTCCATAGATACAACACAATATAGAATTCCAAGTCACATTACAAGGCCTCTTCCCTTATAACAATGGGAAGGATAAAATCAAATTCCAAAGGTATATAAATGAAAGAGAATTATTCAAGGAACATTCTTCTCCATGAACTTCGAGATTGCTGCTACAACATCCATGCCTCGATCACAACTGGGGACCCAATGGGTGCATTGCACATTTCCACCCAACCGTGTGAACCCAAAGGGACACCCCCCATGCAAGGAGTCGACAAGAAAGAACCCTCAGCCACAGACTCAAACATAAAGGACACATTTAACTAGACTCAATCCCACGAAGTGGCATAAACATCAATATTAAAATAAACAACTAACACAACTCTAGAGGTACAAGAAAACAAGGAGAACAAAGGGTACATATGGGAGAGTGTCATCACATGGTGTTCATGGATTCACCAGACTACCTACGATCTAGGATCAACCTCCATTTATGGTTAACCAGACATCCTATTTCAAGGGGTCGCCCCGTAGGGTGACTCATGCGGAGCCAACTCCCTTTCATGAAGAAAAGGTAGCGACCTTACCAACTAGGTCTTCCGACCCGTCCTTAGCCTTAGGGAGCACTAACAACAGGGATGAGGTGTCAATTTTTATCTTTTTATATGATAACTAACCGCAACCCACTAAGTAAATTAAATTATGTTTTCACTTGATTAAGGAAACTCTATGATGGGTGACCACTAGAACATTGGCCCTGAGGAGAGCCACTCTCCCCTATGGTTTCCCTAAAACCAAAACCAAAAAATCAGATGGGTACCACAATGCCCAAACCAAAGAAGCAAAATGACAACAGGGTACCTCCCACTAAATCCCACATGGTAACATGAACTATATAAATGCAACCATAGAAACACTCACATATTCCCTAACCTCTGGAGAAACGCTAAGTGCACACCAGATATACTAAAATACCACATTCAAATCAAAATTACACTTAACAATAATTATCAGACATTGAACTCATAACTCAACTAAGTCTCCATTAAAACATCATTAATATCAATTCTAAATAAGATAAGGAATTTCCCTAATATTTCCGTTTAAACGAAACCCCAACTTTTAAATTTAAATATATCTTCCTACAATTAATTCATTTACAAATTAAATAAATAAATCTATAACTTTGCTAGAAACTAATTTGAAGATCAACAATGATAAATTTCATGATTAATAACCATAATAAAATATTATTTTAAAATTAACTTACTAACTTAATTTATCAAATCCAAAGTATAAATATTATTTACTCAATCAAAATTTTCAATTCTATTATATTTATGATTTTAATTCTTTCACACAAAAGTATCTAAGTTCTAATTTTCCTAATAAAAAGAAATCTGAATTTTAAATTAAGAAAATCAGTTGCAACATAAAAAGAAGATTAAGTCTATTATTTGACTAAGTACAAAAAAATCAGTTTTGAGCTATATAATTGAATTTTACAATAAATCTGATTTTTCTAGAATACAGTTAAACTAAAAAAAATAAAGAAAACCAATTTCCATAGCAATGTCAAAATGCAATTATTTCTCTGTTATTTAAACAAAATAATAAATAAATCGTTTACAGGCAGAATTTTAAATCCATTACATTGTCTTCTTTAAATTTTTCTTTAACAATTTAACCAGACCAAATTTACATGAATTCTTCTTTCTTTTTAAGAATACTTAGACACATTTCCAGCCTATACATCATATGCATATATATATTTAAATCTATATGTATATATACATATATACATATGTTTATATATCCATATTGAAATAAACACATATTTTAATTTATCTGATGCAACTAAAATTGAAAATATAATAGTAACCCAATACTTTATTTCCCACAAATACATATATATATATATATATATATTTATACACACACACACACACACACACACACACAGATATCTATATATATATATATATGGAACTTCTCAATAATAATAACTTTGATATTAAGTCTGCCACTATCAAAAAAAATATAACATATAAATATATCTTAAAAAAACATTGACATTTTAAAATAAACCACATCACACTTAACAGGTGGCAAACAAATAAATTTGCAATCTTTAACAGAAGCAAGAAAGCATACAAATGGGGGGAGGAAGGGGTGGTTGTATACAACTGACCCCCCCACCAATTCCCATGTAGCGGCGGTGGCGGGAGGCAAGACCTCCCCCAACCATCCCCCAAACTCAAACAAGGCACAACCTTAACAAAAACATGAACCTGCCCTCTGAAAAAAAAACAAGTATCTCCCATTACGCCATATATCGTTCGAAGCACTTGGGCTCAATAGAATATAAGAAAAGATAAATATATCTATGTATGTATATAAGTATTCCTATTTTCCCCATTAAAACTCTGAGAAAGAAATTACAACAAAACAAAGCAATATCAAAACAATAAAGGATTAAATTATATATATATATATATATACATATCCATCAAATCCTCTAGACAATAATTTACTATGAAACAATAGGAAAGACACAATTTTTTCCAGAAAACAATTTGGGGAAAACAAATCATAGAGGTAGGAGGATTATCAACCGACAACTTTCCAAGCAAGAGAGGGGGTTTCCAGAATTTTACAAACTGAGAAGGAAATCAACAAATTTCGAAGGGATAAATAGAGGGAAAGAAAATAAGGAAATCCCTAAATAGGTATTTAAACAAATTTACAGAGGAAGAGGGAAAACATTATGCCATTATCTTTTTCGATAAAATAAAATAAATTATAGAGATGAAATAATAATACCGGAATTGCCTAGAGTCCAACGCAAGCTCAATTCAAGGACAAGTTGCGCAAATCCAACTAAAGAGAAATATTCAAAAAACAATTATTCGATCACCCACAATAATGGATTCAATCAAAATCCCAATGCAAAAATAACCAACTTTCAATCTCATTGATTGAATCGATGAAACATTTTCAAAAATTCATGATCCCACTATAAATTTTTCATCAAAAATTTAGTTGCAGACAATTTTCCATTCTTCCCAATTTCTTCCCACTTGCTTTTTTGAAAAAGCAACAAATTAGAAATATATCTTTTTCAGAAAAGCCAATCAAGAGTTGTCATGTAATTTCTAGCAATTTCCCATGCAAGAAAATCCACTAACACAAAATTACTATCACTTCCTAAATTTGGAAGAGAACCTTCCAAATTTAAATTTGCACAATTAATTACCTTTTCAAATATTTTAAATTGTAATTAAATAAATTCATTCTCAACAATTAAAAGTTACATTATAATAATTTTTGCCAAATCCCACTCTATTAATATTTTAAACTTAAAGTTTATTTTATAAGAAAAATCACTTTTATTCTAAACAAGGGCAAGTATGAGAATATTTCCCTAACTTAATTTCTTTTCACAATAAAATAAAATTATAATAATTTATTAACAATATTATTTAATTTTATTAATTTAATTAAAAGAATCACTTCACATTATAAAATAAAAATTAATTTACTAATGTACTTATTATTTTTCCAAGGTATAATTATCATATGCAATTTAGGACATCTCATAACTTAATATTTTGCATCATGAAACAACATTTAATTAAAGCATAAAACACTAGATCAAGCCATTAATATACTTATAAAATTCATAAAATTAAATGATTAACTTACAACCATACCCACACGAACACAAAATAGTCATGACAAGAACAATCCGTGAACCAACTATTGACATAGGTGAGGGTACTTTCTTAGCAACTCGCTAACCACATCAAACCATTGGGTAGATAGGATGTGCTCAAACTTGACAATACGGGTGGAGTTGGTATCTGGTACCTGCATTCCTACATAACACAAAATTTCAAACAACATATATACATATAGCTCATAATCAAACACATTATGAATGAGAGTTACGGTGAGGCAGGGCACTTAGGAATGAGCGATGCCACCCATCTCTTGCACCCAAATCAAAGACAATACAATATCTAAGCATCACAACATCAATACAACCCACAACGTAACATCATCATAACATGTGTATCTCACACATAAGTCCATCTATCATAATCAAATGAGCATAATTGTCTGCCACACCCAACACTTGGTGGAAAAGATGTCAAACAGAGTATCATGTATGCATCAAAACACAGTTAGAAAATTATCTGAAGCAGACACACACACACCAAAGTAGTATTCGAGTATCAGAAAATGAGAGGCACTACATCCTCCCCCCTAGAAATATGCTTACTCTTGGAAGCCAAAAAATAAATAAGGAAAAGAGGCTCAAATGCAATATGCATCCACCCATGTTGCTGAAGTCTCATCATTTGGGTCCCATTACGTACCTGATCAATCTCTCTGCCCCTGAGCGTGAGTCTCCTGTGCTGCAACATGGCCACGGGCTCCAGAGCGAGCTACCCATCCTCAACCTGAAGAGAATTCCAATCTAGTACATGAGATAAATCAGGAAAATAAGGCCTAAGAACATAAACAAAAAACACATCATGAATGTGTGCAAGGCTGGGTGGCAAGGCCAAACGGTAAGAAACGGGTCCAATCTTCTCTAGAACCTCAAATAAACCCACAAAATGAGGTGCCAACTTGGAGCATTTTCCATAACGGATAGGGCTCTTTCACGGATGTACACGAAGAAATAGATGATCACCCACTGAAAAGTGACAATCAACCCTATGAGCATCGATGCAATTCTTCTGCTAATCTTGAGCCGCTACCAAGTGCTCTCTGATGCAAACAACTTGCTATTCCATTTCTTGTAGCATCTCTTGCCCAAGAAGAATCTTGTCCTCCAAACGGTCCCAAATCAGAGGTGTTCGACATGGGTGACCATAAAAAGCCTGGAATGGTGGCATCCTGATCGAACTGTGGTAACCGTTATTGTAGGAAAACTCAACCAAATGTTGATAGTCTTCCCATCGAGATTGCTGATCCATAACGTACATGCAGAGAATGTCTTCGAGAACCTGATTGACCCGTTCAGTCTGACCATCTATTTTTGGATGGTGAGGAAAACTTAATTTAAATTTTGTTCCCAAAGCACACTACAGTGAGGTCCACAACACAAAAGTGAACATTGGATCTTTGTCTCAAATGATTTTACATGAAATATCATGCAACCTCACAATGTCATCCATGAAAAATTTAGCCATAGATGAAGTAGTATAAGAAGATCAAATAGGGGAGAAATGTGCCATCTTGGTCAACCTGTCCATGGTGACCATGATAGCATCATGGTAACATGCAGTCATTGACAACCCAACTATGAAGTCAATAGATATAATATACCATTTCCATTCTGGAATGAGATTGGGTTGCAAAAGGCCTATTGGATGATGGTGCTCTACCTTCACCCTCTAACACTCCAAGCATCTTGCCACAAGATCTGCTATATCCCTCTTCATCTCCACCCAAAAGTACAATGGAGGAAGATCCGCATACATCTTTTTAACTCCTGGATGAGCCGAATAAGGAGCTTGATGAGCTTCAAACATTATTAGGGTACGATGACCCTCAGCAGAAGGAACATATATGTGACTCAAATATCGCAAAAGTTCATCAGACTCAAGAGTATAACCAAAAAACCTTCCCTCAAGCATTCTACCTGACTCCAACTCTAATTTCACCTCCTGAAACCAACTGTTCGAAGGAAGTGCTGGAAGAATATGAACTTTTAGATCAACTTTGAGAGCCACAAAATATAACTCATGATGATGACGACTTAAAGCATCTACCACTATGTTCTCCTTGCCTTGAATTTATTTCACTTCAAAATCATATTCATAGAGGAATTCCATCCATCTCCACTTCCTAACATTAAGATTCATCTGTGTGAAAATCTATTACAAACTGCGATGGTCACTGTGCAACTCGAACCTGTGGCCCAATAGGAAATGCCTCCACCTTACTATGGCATGTACAACCGCAACCAACTTTAAGTCATGAGTAGGGTAATTTATCTCATGGTCCTTGAGCTTATGTCACTCATATGCAATCACTCTGCCATCCTGCATAAAAACAACCCCCAACCCTTCCAAGGATGCATTTGTGCAAACCACAAAGTCCCAAGTCAGATCAGGGACAACAAGAATAGGTGCACTAGTTAGATTCTCTTTGAGAGCTTGAAAATCCAATTGACACTTTTCAGACCAATCATATTTCCTTCCTTCCCTCTGCAGAGAGGTGATGGGATGTGCAACGTTGGAGAAACCCTACACAAATCACCAGTAATAGCCCACGAAACCCATAAAGCTACGAATTTATGAAACATTTTTGGGAGCAGGCCAATCTATAATTGCTTGGTTCTTTGAGGGATTCATGACAATTCCTTCTCTGGAGATCACATGTTCCAAATATTTTACTTTAGACTTATAAAATTTTCATTTTCTAAGTTTGCAAACAACTGGGTTTCTCTCAAGCATTGCAACACCAACTTCAAGTGTTCCTCATGCTCCTCGATGGATTTAGAGTAGATAAGTATTTCATTGAGAAACACGAGCACAAAATGGTCCAGATAGGTTCAGAAAACACCATTCATTAAGCTCATGAAGACTGAGGGTGCATTAGTTAACTCGAATGGAATTTCACTGATACATTTTGACTCAAATTCCAATGAAAGTTCGTCAGAATTTCGACGACATTTCGTTAGAATTATTTTGTCAATTTTTTGATGAAATTTGAAACTTTGAAATTCTGACCCAGCATCATCAGCTAGGCCAGAATTTCAACATTTCAAATTTTGTTGAAAAATTGATGAAATAATTTTGATGAAAGTTCGTTGAAATTTCAACGACCTTTCATCGAAATTTGAGTCAAAATGTATTAGTGTTTCAATGAATTCATAATGTCCATACCAGGTACGAAATGCAGTTTTGCAAATGTCCTCCTCAGTAATCCACAACTAATGGTATCCAAATTTGAGGTCAATTTTAGATAACACCTTTGCTCCCTTGATCTGGTCAAGAAAAACATCAATCCTCAACAAGGGGTAGCAATTCTTCACTGTTACCTTGTTCAACTTCCTATAATTGATACATAACTGAAGCAAAGAATCCTTCTTTTTCACAAAAATGACCAGTGCTCCCCAAAGGAAAACACTAGGATGGACAAACCCCTTTTCTAGCAATTCTTCTAACTACAAATGAAGTTCTTTAAGCTCCTTAGTTTTCATCCTGTAAGGAGCCCTAGAGATAGGCTTTGCTCTTGGAATGAGATCAATATAGAAGTCGATGTCATGCTTAGGTGGCATCCTAGGTATGTCAATTAGAAACACATCAGAAAAATCCTTCTGGAGAGGATAATCATCCAAATTTATCTCTCTACTCTCCTCAATATCCAAGTCATTCAATGAGACAATGAACAACTAACACCCTTGATGGAAACACTTCTTCAACTGCATTACTGAGATAATCCTCAAGGAGATAGGCTTTTGAATGCCCATGATTTCAACTTCTCCTCTAGAATCATCCCGACAATGAACAAACTTACAACGAGAATCAATTGTCATCTAGTGTGCACTCAACCAATCCATCCCCAATATGACATCATAATAACCCAAGGGAAGAATTCGAAGATCCACCAAATTCACCACTGAACCAAGCTCCAACTTACAAACAAGAACAAGAGACTCCACATAAATTTTTTCCCTAGAAGGTAATTCAACATGCCACTTAACACCTTGCTTTGCTGCAACTAGGTTACAACGCTTAACAAATGAAGGAGAAATTAAGGAATCCGATGCACCACAATCAAATAATATAGTAATAGGGGTGCCCTACAAAAAACATGATACCTCCACAATAGTGCCTTGGTGATCATCCTAACAATTATCCACTATGGTGAAAACCTGATGAAACCTGCTAGCATCTCTAATGGTCAGCTCAAATGCTATTGGCCTCTAACTAAACCCTTCATTTCTCCTCTACAGACACTATCTGTAAATATGTCCCTGATGCCCACAACTAAAACACCTAGTACCACGGCCAAAACCTCTAATCCCAGATGGAACATTAGACTATTGATAGCTACCATGGCTAGGTGT
The DNA here is from genome assembly GCA_007115665.2 of Sequoiadendron giganteum. NCBI lineage: Eukaryota > Viridiplantae > Streptophyta > Pinopsida > Cupressales > Cupressaceae > Sequoiadendron > Sequoiadendron giganteum. The sequence continues at coordinate 762,781,650 of CM021102.1, forward strand.
AGGCTATGAGGACTGTGTTGGTTGGTCAACCTGGTTATACCAATGATGGTTTCTCCTAGACTGAAACCTAGTGCTCTGATGAGACTGAGAGGATTTATTCTTCAACTGAAACTATTGCTGTCCACCCTTAGCGGGTGCAGAATGAGCCGTGGAAGGACCTGCAGCCTGAGCTTTCCCACCATGGGAACCACCACCTATAGTAGGAGTGTTACTGATCTAAACTCCAACATGACCTCCTAATGCCAAGGTAAAATTATCCTCCACAAGGCGAGCTTTCTCGACAACAATCTCCATCATTGTTAGCTCGAAGACTTAGACACCTCCACTAATCCTGGCATTCAGACCTACTTAGCAATTCTGACGTACTTCTTAAGTTTAAAGAAGTGGTGCTCATATTTCTCTACGGACAATGCCATCTGTCCCAAATCATGAACTTCATCTGCCCAGTGTTGCCTCCAGTGATCCGATAAGAAACGGGCCCAAAACCATCCTAAGAAAAATTCCCATGTCACTGAACCGATGTCAAGGTATAATTTCTATTCTTCAAGTGACCACCATGTGGATGCAAATCCTTTGAGGTGCATGATGGCGCACCTTGCCCTAGTATTACTATTGTAGGGATGCATGGGAAAGCATTGATCTAGATCAATGAGCCAAGTTTCAGCTTCCAACCCTCCACTAGAACTATTATAAATAGGAGGGTATGCCCTGAGGAGATCTCTCATGTGCCTAGTGACCACTGAATCCTGATCTATCGGTACCTCATTCCTCCTTGATGACCACTCTCTCTCTCTAATCACACACTGCTCATCCTTCCTAGGACCTAGATGACCAAGAGCATCCTCCAACAACTGACGCAACTACTCACCACCCTAAAGCTTCTATTTTGGATTATGACCTCCACCCGGTGGGTTGTTCTAAGAGCCTTGATTTTCCTCCTACTTTGATTCATGGGAGCTATGAGGTGGAGAATTATGACGACCATCTCCACGACCACCATGGCCATGATCGTGACCACATCCGCATCCTCGACCCCTAGGCATGATTTTGCGCAACAAGAAAGGCATTACATGAGTTCAAATTTATGCAACAAGATTAACATAATGGGTTTACTTAACCTACAATAACCAGTGTTGTTAGCATTGGCTTTTTTCCAAGTTGTAATACCTCACCGTGCAAACCCCATAGGAAAACTAAAAAAAATACATATATTTTTTTTGAAAGTAACAATAACACATTGCAAGATTAAATATCAATGCAAGATAAATATAACATAAAACATTAACCAAATCCTATGGGGTACATGGTGCATTACATAAACAAACCCAACAAAAGATGATAAGAGATTCTAACTAAAGTGGAATAAATAAAATATGATAAGAGCTCATCAAGAGAAATATATAATATCATAAATATAAATAATTTAATATTACATTTAACTTCAAAGTTCAAATTACAAAGGTGGAATATATTTCCACAGATACAAGACAATATAGAATTCCAAGTTACATTACAAGGCCTCTTCCCTTATAACAATGGGAAGGGTAAAATCAAATTTTAAAAGTACATAAATGAAAGAGAATTCTTCAAGGAATAGTCTTCTCTGCAAACTTTGAGATCACTGCTACAGCATCCATGCCTCGATCACAACTGGGGACCCAATGGGTGGATTGCACATTTCCACCCAACCGTGTGAACCTGAAGGAACACCCCCCGTACAAGGAGTTGGCAAGAAAGAACCCTCGTCCACAAACTCAAACATAAAGGACACATGTAACAAGACTTAAGCCCATGAAGTAGCATAAACATCAACAATAAAATAAAGAACTAACACAACTCCAGAGGTACAAGAAAACAAGGACACCAAAGGGCGCAAATGGGAGAGTGTCATTGCATGGCCTTCATGGATTCACTAGACTACCTATAATCTAGGAGCCACCTCCATCTATGGTTAACCAAAAATTATGTTTCAAGGTGCTGCCCCATAGGGTGACTCATGTGGAGCCAACTACCTTTTGTGAAGACAAGGTAGCGACCTTACCAACCAGGTCTTCCCACTCATCCTTAGCCTTAGGGAGCACTAATGGCAGGGGTGAGGTGCTAATTTTTATCTTGTTATATAATAACTAACCCCAACCTACTAAGTAAATTAAATTAGGTTTTCACTTGATTAAGGAAACTCTATGACGGGTGACCAGTAGAACACTGGCCCCGAGGAGAGCCACTCTCCCCTATGGTTGCCCTAAAACCAAAACCAAACTAGGAGACAGGTACCACAATGCCCGAACCAAAGAAGTAGAACCACAACAAGGTACCTCCCACTAAATCCCACATGGTAACAACATGAACTATATAAATGCAACCATAGAAACACTCACATATTCCCTAACCTTTGGAGAAACGCTAAGTCCACACTAGACATACTAAAATACCACATTCAAATTAAAAATACACTTAATAATAATTATCAAACATTTAACTCATAACTCAACTAAGTCTCCATTAAAACATCATTAATATCAATTCTAAATAAGATAAGAAATTTCTCTAATATTTCCCTTTAAACAAAACCCCAACTTTTAAATTTAAATATATCTTCCTACAATTAATTCATTCACAAATTAAATAACTACATCTATAACTTTGCTAGAAACTAATTTGAAGAGAAACAATGATAAATTTCATGATTAATAACCATAATAAAATATTATTTTAAAATTAACTTACTAACTTAATTTATCAAACCCAAAGTATAAATATTATTTACTCAATCCAAAATTTCAATTCTATTATATTTCTAATTTTAATTCTTTCCCACAACAATATCTAAGTTCTGATTTTCCTAATAAAAAGAAATCTAAATTTTAAATTAAGAAAATCAGTTGCAACACAAAAAGTAGATTCAGTCTATTATTTGACTAAGTACAAAAAAATCAGTTTTGAACTATATAATTGAATTTTACAATAAATCTATTTTTTCGAGAATACAGTTAAACTAAAAAAAACAAAGAAAACCAATTTCCACAGCAAGAGAATTTTAAATCCATTATATTTTCCTCTTTAAATTTTTTTTTAACAATTTAACCAAACCAAATTTACATGAATTCTTCTTTCTTTTCAAAAACACTTACACACATTTCCAGCCTATACATCATATGCATATATATATTTATTTACATATATATTTACATATGTGTATATATCCATATTGAAATAAACACATATTTTAATTTATTTGATGCAACTAAAATTGAAAACATAACAGTAACCCAATACTTTATTTCCCATAAATATATATATACAAATACATATATACGTATATATGCATATATATATACAAATACATATATACATATATATGCATATATATATACAAATACATATATACATATATATGCATATATATACATACATATATATGCATATATATATATACATACATATATATATATATATATATATATATATATATATATATATATATATATATATATATATATATATATATATATATATGCATACATATATATTTAGAACTTCTCAATAATAATAACTTAATTCTATCACTATCATAGAAAATATAACATATATATATATATATCTTGAAAAAAAAATCGCATTTAAAAATAAACCACATCACACTTAACAGGTGGCGAACAAACAAATTCGTAGACTTTAACAGAAGCAAGAAGGCATACAAATGGGGGGAGGAAGGGGTGGCTATATACAATTGACCCCTTCCACCAATTCCCACATAGCAATGGTGTAGGGAGGCGGTGGAGGCTCTGCCTCCACATCGGCTTCCCCATATGGGGCAGCGGTGGGAGGCAACGTCTCCCCCAACCATTCCCCAAACTCAAACAAGGCACAACCTTAACAAAAACATGAAACTACCCTCTGAAAAAAATTATGGGTATCTCCCATTACGTCGTACGACATTCGAAGCACAGGGGCTCAATAGAATATAAGAAAAGATAAAATATATATATATATATATATATATATATATATATATATATATATATATATATATATATATATATATATATATATATGTAAATATATAATTATTCTTATTTTCCCCATTCAATCTCTGAGAAAGAAATTGCAGCAAAACAAAGAAATATCAAAACAATAGAGGATTAAAATGATATCATCCATAATATATATATATATATATATATATATATATATCCATCAAATCCTCCAGACAATAATTTACTATGAAACAACAAGGAAGACACACAAATTTTTCTAGAAAACAGTTTGGGGAAAACAAATCACAGAGGTAAGAGGATTATCAACCAACAACTTTCCACACAAGAGAGGGGGTTTCCAGAATTTTACAAACTGAGAAGGAAATCAACAAAGTTTTAAGGGATACAAAGAGGGAAAGAAAATAAGGAAATCCCTGAACAAATAAAAAAATTTACAGAGGAAGAGGGAAAACATTATGCCATTATCTTTTTCGGGAAAATAAAATAAAATTACAGAGATCAAATGAGAATATTGGAATTACCTGGAGTCCAACTCAAGCTTGATTTGAGGACGAGTTGCACAAATCCAGCCAAAGAGAAATCTTCAAAAAACAACGATTCAAACACCCGCAATAATGGATTCAATCAAAATCCCAATGCAAAAATAACCAACTTTCAATTTCATTGATCGAATCGACGAAACATTTTCAAAAATTCATGATCCCTCTGTAAATTTTTCATCAAAAATTTAGTTGCAGACAATTTTCCATTCTTCCCAATTTCTTACCACTTCCTTTTTTGAAAAAGTAACAAATGGGAAATATATCTTTTTCAGAAAAACTAATCAAGAGTTGTCATGTAATTTCTAGCAATTTCCCATGCAAGAAAATCCACTAACACAAAATTACCGTCACTTCCTAAATTTGGAAAAGAATCTTCAAAATTTAAATTTGCATAATTAATTATCTTTTCAAATATTTTAAATTGTAATTAAATAAATTCATTCTCAACAATTAAAAGTTACATTATAATATTTTTTGCCAAATCCCACTCTATTAATATTTTAAACTTAAAGTTTATTTTATAAGAAAAATCACTTTTATTCTAAACAAGGGCAAATATGAGAATATTTCCTAACTTAATTTCTTTTCACAATAAAATTAAACTATAATAATTTATTCAACAATATTATTTAATTTTATTAATTTAATTAAAAGAATCACTTCACATTATAAAATAAAAATAATTTACTAATGTACTTATTAGTTTTCCAAGGTATAATTATCATATGCAATTTAGGACATCTAATAACTTAATATTTTGCATCATGGAACAACATTTAATTAAAGCATAAAACACTAGATCAAGTCATTAATATACTTGTAAAATTCATAAAATAAAATGATTAACTTACAACCTTACCCACACGAACACAAAATAGAAACGACAAGAACAATCCCTGAACCAACTACTGACATAGGTAGCAGTACTTTCTTACGAACTCCCTAACCATGTCAAACCACTGGGTAGATAGGATGCGCTCAGACTGACAATGTGGGTGGAGTTGACATTCGGTACCTACATTCCTGCATAACACAAAACCTCGAACAACATATATACATATAACTCATAATCAAACACATTGTGAAGGAGAGTTGTGGTGAGGTAGGGCACTCATGAATGAGTGATGCCACCTCGTCTCCTGCACCCAAATCAAAGACAATACAATATCTAAGCATCACAACATCAATATAACCCACAAAGTAACATCATCATAACATGAGTATCTCACACATAAGTCCATCTATCATAATCAAATGAGCATAACTGTCTGCCATGCCCAACATATGGTGAAAAATATTTCAAAAAGAGTATCACGTATGCATCAAAACATAGTCAGAAAACCAACTAAAGCAAACACACACACACAAAAGTAGTATCAGAGTATCAGAGCATGAGAGGCACTACAAATCCACACATAGTAGAGGCTCACAAAATTGATGGTTGAGATTTCAAGCATGTGCTTTAAAAACCAGAGCCAAATATAGCTTAATCAAGAAATAATATCCACTTGGCCAAATTTGGAAGCATTCCATCATTATTAGAAACTAGTCAAGCCAATTTAGAAAGTCCACATGCCAAATGCCCGCTTGGCCGTTGAAAGATACAAGACATAGTCGGGGCCCACATAGGATGGCAGGGAATGGCTAGGATTTAGCCATGTCATCAATCATCGACCATTGAAAAAAATCCTCTTAAAACAAGACTCCACCACCAAAGCCAAATTAGTTATCATAAACATATAGGCATTGCATTGCCTGCTAGCTCGTAAAGCGACCAATTTGTACAACAACATATGAACGAGGGAGCAGGGAAAAGCTTAGATGAGAACATGTGCTATACCACATACCATTGATCATTCCTCGAACAACATGTACCACTCTAAAAAGAAATAGATTTACCTTTAGAAAGTGCCACGTGGCCATCACCTGCTAGCCCGTGTCATTTAAATAATGTGAAATAACACAGGACAGGCTCACAGGGAGCAACACAGATATGACCATGTCATCAGTCCTTTAGCCACCAATTCTCTTGGAAATATACCAATCACCCTGCCAAATGAGACCGGGTCCACTATCGTACCATAGACTTGGCTAAGGCCTGCTAGCCCTTATGAATAAAATAAGAAAAGAGAAAACCAGACGGGTACACGGGGAACGACCAAGATTGATTTCCTTTGATTAGCCAGCTCACACGAAGCATAATCTGCACATGCCACAAAATTTATTCATAAAAGAAGGGAATGAATAGGTAAATGGGGTAATGAACCATAATGAAGGCTAAGGTTTTTTAAAATTTTCTTTATATTAAGCCTTCAACTACTAATATCAGGAAATACATGAGACAACTATCAACCTAACACAAGGGGCCAATAAAACAACGTCTATTATGGCATAATTGATAACTTAAGTGATCGGGGACCGTAAGAATAGGTCAATGTAAAATTAGAGTGATGAAGGGGTTTTTAGGCCAAGATGTAAAAATTCTACAATAAAACCTTGTCACCATAATGGGAATATTGATTTTATAATTAAGCACAAGGACCAAACCAAACTTTTCATAACTTTCATGATATAACCAAATTTTTTTTTGGGACTCCATCACACCCATCAAGAAGCAATGTTTTCTAAAAATAATGAAAGGTTTGAAACCAAGTCATAGGAGAGGGAATCTCCTATTATTCTTCAAGCTTTCCTAAACCCAAGAGAGTATTTTTGTGAGGTTTCATGAGGATAATTAAAGATAAATAAATGATTACATCTTACAGGATAGTTGTCAATAATCATATACAATCTCATATGAAGTAGATTAAAACAAGATCATCCTTTCACTTCAAGACAAACACAAATTTATATCACCCAACATGATCCTCTTAATTGAGCTTAAACATGCACAACTTTAAGACCATCCTCACATGACTTCCTAATTATTCTACCAATTTTTAAGAACATAAGAGATGTAACAAAATTTATATTTATAAATTATGAGAGTGGTAGAACCTAATCTATAAGTAAAATACAAGGGAATAGAAAAATATATTTTAGAATGATAGATTAGATAACAAGACATCAAGAGTGGTGCCTATCTTGTCAAGAAATGACTCATCAACTCCTATAATCTATAAAGTAATATGTGTGCAAAAATAAAATAGAATTAGAAATAGACTCATGTGAAAATCGTTTATACACACATAGAAGGCATTACATAAACATCCATTTCTAAAAAATAAAATTCACATGAATTAAGGAAAAGGCTATTGAAAAACCTTTACACAATTTTACAAGCTTACAAATCTAACTATTTCCTAATGAATACAGATTAACAAGTGTAACAAAATAAATTATTTAGCATAAAATTTCCTTATAAATTCCATTAGATAAAAGAGATGTTTTCCTATGAGATAATATTCAAGCTTGAATATACCATGTCGTATTTTATACAAAGAATACCCTTCTCTTACAATGTCACAACTTACATTGATTGATCCATAAATTAAACTTATGATACTTGGATGTAAGAAATGGCTCAAAAAACAACCCCTAAAATATTAGAAAATATATTTAGATTCACTCAATTCTACCCTAGATCTCATGTGTTAATGGCACTTGTTGCAAATTAAACTCATTCCATTGAAATAAATTTTGTTAGAAATTGATTTCATCAAAGATATCATAATTAAATATATGAACTTTAGATATGGGTAGGTTAGGTATTGGTGGAAATAAAACTCTAATAAGAATAGGGGAAGATTCTCCCCATTTATGTGCATATATACGTACAACCACCAACCTTCTACATAGGGATCTTACAATAATACAAAAACAAAAATAAATGACTAAAGAAAATACTAAAGATTGGTTAGATGACCATTAGTTTAGTCACATGACCATCAATAGTTTATTTCCAGTCATTTATAATACGACCAAATTTATGACTAAACCAATTTTAGTCATTTATTGGTTGTTTTGTGATCAATTTGGTAGTATAATTAGTCGTTAATTTAGTCATTGATATTTATTAACTGGTCATTTATTTAGTCATGGTAGTCAATTGATTGTTGTTAACTAGTCATTTATTTAGTCATGGTAATCATTTATTTAGTCATTGTAGTCATTTATTTAGTCACAGTAGTCATTTATTTTAGTCATGGTAGTCATATATTTAGTCATTGTAGTCATATATTTAATCCTTGTAATCATATATTTGGTCATTGTATTCATTTATTTTAGTCATAGTAGTCATTTATTTAGTCATGGTTTAGTCATTTATTTGAGTGAATCAATGATTCAAGTTACAAATCAAATCTAACTTAATCAATCCTTACAAATTTATGCATATAAACTTCAAATATCATAGATATTCATTTTTTTTTTGTATTGGATTAACATGGAAAAAAAGAATATACAATCAAAAAACAACTTTATGCATATAAACTTCAAATTTCATAGACATTCAAATGTTTTTTTGTATTGCATGAAAAAAAAGAATATACAAACAAAAAACAACTGCATAACAAAAGGAATTACAAACAACATACAACTGCATAAACAAAGATCTAAGAAATACATCCTTTACTGCATTCTTGGTTGCCATGGAAGACAAATCCAAGATACAATACAAAGGCTACAAATATTAAAGCAAGAAAAGAAATGAAAACATATAGTAAATGTAGTTATATTATTTGTGGTGCATATATGGCCCAAGCCTTGCCCTCCCATTGTAGACAGACAATCCTTGAGGGAAGATTGGAAAGATTTGAAAGAGAAGGATGGAAAATTCCTATCTAGAGATCTCGTTGGTCATGGTCAAATGAAAGTAGGGTGTGCTTACCTCTCCAATTCGGTGAGATGCAACTTGAAAATAAGATTTCAACAAGGGTTTTAGAGTATGTTTATTAAAATTAAAAAATTACAGCTAAGATCTAATAAAACATTAATCTTATTCAACCATAGATGTAGTTGATTCTACACGACCAAAACAAAGTATCTCAATAAAAATGGGAATTTTTCCTCAGGTGTTTGTTAATACAAAATATATATATGCATATGCATGATGTATTTCATGTAATGAATACAAAAAAATATACTATAGTTTTCCATTATTGTTGTTCACAGTATGTGGGAGAAAATGTTATAAAAAAAGAAAAGAAAATAATAATAAAAGAAAAGTCAGGGAGGGGAAGGGGGTGTAGCCCTCCCAACTCCCAAACCCCACTTCCTTGTTGGTATCGACCATTCACTTACCGTGTGGCAAGCTATAGCCTGAAAATAAAATTTTGGCAAGGGTTTTAGAGTATGTTTATTAAAATGAAAATACGGCCAAGCCAAATCTTTAGAGAATGTTAAATCCAATTTCATTTCTAGATAAAAGCTAAAGAAGGAAATTAAATAAAATTATTGTAAATAAATTGAAGAACTCAAGTTTCTAATTACAAAAAGCAATATAGATAACACAATGAATTATTTTATATAATTTCTTATTCACAAAATTGTTATTTCAAAAGACTCTACAAACTTTGAAAAAAGTGCAATTGGTTGTTGTAAATCTAAACTTTTTCCAACAATACCCACCTCTACACTTCTATAGACAAAGCCCTAAAAGGCCTTAAAGACAAGATGGCCTAAAACAAAGATCCAAAGAAAAGACTTTGAAACTAGAGAAAGACCATAAGATATAAGGCCCCCATAGCAACCAAACCATGGTAGGTTAGGCGTCAACAACAAAGGAAGTATGCTTCCCACAGAATGTTTGGAAGCATCTACACAAATAGCCATAATGGCTTCAAAAATGGAAGTAAAACACCCACGCAGGTCAACTCTACAGTGTCGCTCTGTCCACCAATGAAGGGAGCAATAAAGGACCAAAATATCCCACACCAAACAATCCATCCACATCTTCGTTGTTTTATCTATGGTTTCATAAAAGGGACTAGTTGCAGACGAAAGAAAGAAAGACCCCGGCCGCTACTGGTTTTAGGTCCTTCAAACTCTTCCTCTTCACTTCTCCAATTCAGTGAGTTGCTGAAAATAGGGTTTCAATTAGGGCTTTAGAGAATGTTTATCAAAATGAAATTAGGGTAGGCGACAGGTTTTTTTTTTGCCTACTAAAATGGATTTTCCAAAATGGAATTCAAAATATATGTTTTAGTTCATAAATCTCCCACTTTCAATAAATATAAATATATTATAATATTTTATTATTATATAATAGTAGATATATTATTATATAATATTAGATATATTATAATATTAATAATATAATATTATACTATAATATAAATATAATATAAATAATATAATATTATAATATTATATAATAATTATAAAAATTATAATATAATAATATAAAAATTATAATATAATAATATAATAATTATAAAAACTATAATATAATAATATAATAATTATAATAATATAATAATATAATAATTATAATAATAATAATATAATAATATAATAATATATAATAATATATAATAATATAATATAATATTATATTATAATATATTCGCTCTTGACACCCCAAGGATGGCATTCTGGATAGAAACAAAAAAGGCATTCCATATAATAATATAATATTATATAATAATATATAATAATGTAATATTATATAAAAATAAAATATTATATAATATAAATATTATATTATATTATTATATAATCTTATTATTATTATTATTATATTATATTGTGTGCAAGGTGTTTTACCTAATCTAAGATGCAAAACCAAACGAAATGCAAAAGGCAAAACACAAAACAAACACTCAGATTAGGCCTAGTTGAATTCAAACAAAGCACAATAAAATGGAAATTTTTAAGTTGTTTGAATTGTTGGTTTGGTTGGCCCTTTGGATGCTCAAATGTGTGCTCCTTTGTTGGAAAAATAGCTCTAAATGATGTTTAAAATGATGCTATGAAGATGAGGAATGCAATGGAGGATGTTGGTATCTAGATAGATGCAATATGATAGCTCAAAATGTTGCAACAATGGTGATGGATTGAATGGATAAGTGATGGCTTGAGTGCTAGAGAGTGTGATTGTGTGTTTAGAATGGTTGAGAATACAAAAATGGCTAAGTGTTAGCCATTTAGCAAGGGAGTTGGAAATTGACGGTGAAGATTGAAAGGGCGAAGAAGATCAAGGGTTGAGATCAAGAGTTGACCAAAGGAATTAAAAATTCCTTAGAAACCTTGGATGAATAAATGGAATTTAAAATTCCATTGGGAAGGACATGGGGATTGTAAATGGAATTAAAAATTTCATGAGGGGTATTGGGAGAATAAAATGGAATGGAAAATTCCATTGGGATGTGGGGTAGTATTTATTAGGGGGTTGACCATGGGTTAGATTAGGGTAATTAATGGATGATTAGAGGAAGGTTAAGTGGTTAAGAGAGATTAGGAGCCCACTTGCATTTTATGGAGGATGTGACACCTCCCTAATCAATGATTAGGAATGTGTACATCCTTAATCAAGGATTAAGCAAGAGGGATTAATATTAGGAGTGGATTATGGAGGATGGGACATGAGGGTACTAAATAAATAGACTATTTATTAAATTTTTTGGAGGAAAGGGATACGTAACAGGAGAAAATAATTAAATATAATTATTTACTTTAGGCTAAAACTTAAATATGATAGAAGAAATAAATTAAAATATAAAGGGATAATGAATATTAATTAAATAGTAGGGTATTATTTAATTAATATAGAGGATATGATGTTGGTTGAATTAGGAGTAAATTGACCAAACGCAAGTGGTCAATTTTTAGTGTCTACATTTTGCCCCTCTTTGAGATGGTCTTACGAAGTAGCATCATTTCAAAGAAAATTAAAACATAGCACTTGGAAGAAAATGGTTAGATTAGGGAAGATGCCTCAATCATTCAAAGGAGTGACTAGGAAGAAAGATTATGGGAAAGAAGATGAAGATTAGGGCTTGAGGATGCCCCCTCGAGAGGACATGCGGGTTCAATAACACTCCATCCATCATCAATCCATTTTGGCTTGTAGCTTGATTGGGGCAACATCACAGTTGTCCTTGAATCCATTTGTGCTTGCTTACTTATGATCTTCTCCTTCCATTATCTCTTCCTCCTCCCATCCCATATCCTATACATCACTTGACAACCCGCATGACACCAAGACACACCCTAACCTAGGGTCTCATGGCTCATTAATTGATGGCCTTGCCTATGTGAAAGTGTAGAGACCTCATAGTTCAATAAAAATACCAATGACCAATGATGGATGAAGAAAAACGAGGATGATGAAGAATTAAATGGATGGAAAAAATCCAGGAGCCAATGGATGAATGATGTGGATTGACACAAAAGGATAGAATAAAGCCTCAGGGCCCCATCAAAGATGGCCTTACCTACGTGAAGGCACAAAGGCAACATAGTTCGGTAAAAGACAAATGGCAAACCATGGATAAGGGATGAGGAGATTACCATGATAAGTCGATACAATGATGGAGCCAATAAGATGAGACAAGATAGACTTGGTGAATAGGATGGTGGTGATCACGTGTAGCTTAGGAATGGGATAGTTATCCAAATCATCAAAAGATGAATTGGGAGGATGATATGATGGATATATGAGTGATGAAAAGATAGACGATTGGAAAGATGTGTGAAAGAGGTGGGAGTGATGACAGTGAGAGGGATGACATCGGGTTGCATAGGGAAAGACTATAGCTAGATACCAATAACAAGGGATTATAAGATGGAATGAGGATAGGGATGAATGGATAGGGAGATAAGGGTGGGGATGGAACAGATGATATGATGGGTGGAGAGGAAGATAAGGATGGGGAGATGAAAAGTATTTTCTCTTGGATGGATAGGGAGATAAGGATGGGGAGATGAAAGGGATTGTTTGGATTGGTAGGGTGATAAGGATGGGGAGATGGAAGGGATTTTTGGATGAATAGGAAGATAAGAATAGGGATATGGAAGGGATGCTAGGATTGATGAATGTTGTCTCCAAGGAATATATCACAAAGAAGGAGATGCCCCACTCTAGATATGTCATGTGTGATGAGGCAAGAGGGATGACAGATAGGAGGATTGGTGAATAAGGGAGTGAGATGAATATGCATATGATGTAGGGATAAGGAAGGGAGATGGATGTGGATAGGATGCATGGATAAGGAAGGTATATGGGTGGTAGCGTAATGGATGGATAAGGAATATGATAGTTTATGGATGAAGGGAATGTATGCCAAGAGGTTTCAAAATCATGTATTATATTCCTGCCCCTATCTATAGCGAGATCACAAGAAGGATGGAGGGATTGGGATAAATGGGAAATGACAAGTAGGATGTGTAAGATGGGTGGGATGGAGGAGATGGGTGAAGGGGATGCATAGCATGGAGTTTCCCCCAAATGTGGAAAGAAAATTTATAGGGGATTTACACATGATGCCTTTACTAGGTTTTCATCATGGTACTTATCCAAGGTGCTTGTTTGCCAAGTTTTCACCATTGGATGAATTATTTCTCTTTTTTAAAATTTTTTTTTGGATAGTATGTGGATGGAGATGGATGAGGATAGGGATGTGGATAAATGGATTTGGACTATATGTAATAAGGTAATGGAGAAAGGACTCAAGCATCAAGTTGCATATGAGGTAATATGAGCCCATGTTTAAACTAACTATTCGATGTTGGTACAACCTTATTAGGATGGATGGATTATGAAAGGGAAGGGATTAAAGGGGTTTGATGTGGGAGATATGTGGGATAATAGATGGGCTATTGTAAAGTGCATGGATGGAATGATGGGTGGGATGTGTGATGGGGGAATTCTTTTAGGACCAATAATGACACATATGGTGGGGGATGCGAAATGATCTAGGAGGATTAATGGATGGAGAATGTGGGGATAACGAATGAGTTGGGATAGTGAATTTTGGGACATAAGGACCCAAAATAGATTTAGGAGATAGAGGATGAGGATGTGTATCTTTGGGATTAGAAAATTTGGATTTTATTATGGATGTTTCATTTGAATTCACTGCATCTCTTTTCTTTGGGATCAACATGGTTTTTATTTTTGCTTTGCTTGGATTGTGTTACGTGTAGATTTTTGATGGGTGTTTTTGCACATCTTCTCAACACAGGTAATGCATAGGTTCATAACCTCTCTTGAAAGGAAATACCCAATAGGTTGCTGAAACTAACCCCAAGGTCTCTCAGGTGTCAGGTCATGACTTGCATAAGATACCTTAGTTGATGTTTGATGTGATCTTGCTAGTAATCATAGGGTGAAATTACAGAAGCTTAGCTACGAAGGAGGTCAATTTGTGAATGAAGTTTTAAAGATTGAAAGTTACTGTACATTTGTTGCAGGTTCAAACAACATTTCTAAACTCGATTTCTGACTTAAGATTTGGCTTTGCAATGTGCAATGAACCTTAGCATGGACTACTTGTTAAAAAAAAGAAAAAAAAAGAAAAAGAAAAGAAAAGGGGGCAAGGAAGAGAGTAAGTTCCTGGATCTACAACTACTAATGAATAGTGATCATGGAGGTTTCTGCCGTGGATAGCTTCCTAAATACATAATCCCACTTAACCTGAAATCTCACAATGTCATGAAATTTGTGCTATCTTCTAAGGACTACAAATTTTCTTACCATTAATCCACCACATACATCTATGAACAAAGATAAGGATATAAAGGCAACTTGAAATTAGAGTTTAGACTAACTTTACACAACCATCTACTAGTAGCAAATAGCCAAAATTATGGACAAGAAAGGCATCTACACAACAAAAATCTTCACAACCATAGAACAACATTACTAAATCTACTAAAGTTGACTGAAAGGAAACTAAATCATCTAACTGGGAGAGAAGAATCATGAAACATGAGAAGAAACTCAAAAATGCGCCAAAGTCAATGTATTTCTATTGCAATTTCTATAACATGTCTTTACAACAACTCAACTCCTACAAAATCAGAGGAGGAGACCCCTATTTATAGTGTTCAAAAGGGAAAATATATGGCCAAGATTTTATCTCATTGTTTGGCCAATATTCCTTTACATTAGGGCTTCACCTACCCTCAAAATATATCACATTTTAAAATACACTTTTGTCCATATCCTTATTTTGGCCTTTAGTGACAACACTCTTAGCATTTTGTCTTTTGTTGATTTCTTTTTGCTGTAGCTATTCTGGAAATAACTTTTTGCCATCAATAGGGTTACCCTCTTGCTTCTTCAAGGCTGCATATTCCATGAACTTTAGAATCACTAGATGGTGCTTATCGACCTCTACGATGTCAGATTTTAGCAGTTGGTAGCTCCACGCCTTGGAATTGTGAACAAGCTTCTCCCAATCTTCATCATAATTGGTGACGTGATCTATGAACAACTCAACCTAGGTGAAGGATCGGGCAACAAAAATCACGAAATATGTGGTTATCTCTCCCAACATTCCATCTTCCATCCTCTTCTAGAAGTGAGGCTTCACTTTTTCTACATCGATCTGGACAATGGGTATATCGCACCCTATCATTAGTTTCAAATACCAGCTGCAATCCGACCAAACCTCCTTGGCCCAGTTGATATTTGTATTTACCTTTCCAAGTACTTTCTCTAGCCTTTCCTTCATATTATCATAGTCCCTTTTCCAAATATTCATCAGCTAGTGATCATTCTTTTTAAATGAAAATTCCTTCTCCCAAATCTTGCTTGGCAGCTTGATGATAGCCTCAATCGTTGGGTAGATAGACCCATACTTCATTGGGAAGTTGGCACAAACCTTCCCCATACCCTCAAGAGACTTTTGTATATCTAGGAATTTGTTCATTGTTCGAACGACGCGATTGATGCTCATATTTCCAATGTCCAAGACTTTTCAGAACCAATTTTTCGTAGTCTTGTCCATGTTTTTCCTCTTTTCTAGTTTATCAATCTGCTCTTTTGATAGTGACTATGGCGGGGCTGAGGATGTTGTAGGCTATTCCTCTACGGATGACCATTGCTGGATGTAGGCTGTCAAATCAACCACCTATGCTTTAAGCTCTTCTTTGGAAATCTTGTCTTGTTGGATGAGATGCACTAGTATAGCGACGAATTCTTGAAGATGGTCTACCTTTTTCTCCCGAGTGGTGACTCCCAAGTCGATGGTAAAAATATTGTAACTTATTCATTGTTCACCCACCATCGGTGTAGCTACCCGCACCATCCTGGATCCTGATGCATCCTTTGTTAGCCTTGATCTAATTTTGGGCTTCTTCTCCTTCTTGATGCTGATTTGGGCTTGGGCCAATATAGCCTCCAACCTTGTTTTTGGGTCCTTAGGAGTAGGAGCTCTATTCTCGAGTTTCTTTTCTAGCCAGTCAAGCATTGAGGACTTTCCCTTTGGTGACTCCTGCCTAACCTCTTTATCATATTTTTTGATTTCAATGGCCTTGTCATTGAGAGCTTCTTGCTCTATCCTTGCATCCTTGTTCTCCTAATTAGAGTATTGTACAAAGACTATGCATTTGATAGGGGATTCAGTGGGTAAGTGTTTATTGGGGTTGTCTTCCCCTCAAAAATATTTCGAGTGAGTACGTCTTCATTACGTCTAGGGGCATGGTCTTGCTCTCCCACCAGAAACCTATCATCTTCTATTACTGTGGCAATGACCCCCTTCTCAATAGTAGGCTACTCTTCAGTCTCTTTATCTTCAATCTCCTTGAATTTCTTAGCCAACTCTGTGTCAAGCTTGGGGTTGATGGTCTCCTAAATATTCCTTATGTCTAGACCTTTGACATCATCACTAGAGGATTCATAGACAACCTCATCAATTATTTTGTGCTCATATACTGGATGCTCATAGTAGTCATCCGTCTCTTCCTCTAACCTTTTGGCTGCCTCCAATTATTGTCTTTCCAATTCCTCAAAAATTTGGAACGTGGCTTCCATATTAGGTGGCTTAGTGGGGGGAGGAGGAATTGGGATACTAGTCATTTCTTGGGCCATGGAAGCCTGCACTACCAAGTTTGCAAAAATTCTCGAAAGCTCAGATGACACATTTTGCATATATTTCATGAAAGATTTTAGAAGAGCAAGTGCAAGCATAGTAGTGGCAGTGGTAGTAGTTGGGAGAGGAAAATATGGAGACATGGAGGATAAGCAGGTCACTGAATTAGTGACAAAGGAGGAATCCACCAATATGACTTGCATGATGGGAGAAGTAGAGGCAAGGTGGACAGAGATATCCACTACGGGTGGAGAGGAATTCAACTCCTACATGTGGGATCAATGGGGGAGTGGCAATCACAGTAGTAGCAAAAAATGAGATAAGTCAAGATCTTGGTCAATCAGCCTCCATGTCATCTCCCTCACATAGTGGATCTTCTTGAATTAATGGCATCTCAATGACTCTACCTGATTTCTTGTGTCTCTTGGAAGAATCACCTTCTGAGGCCTTTCTTGTGTACACCTTAGGATCAGACTGCTTCTCATCAGTCTCCTTTCTCTTTCTTGAGTGAGTGGGTGGAGGGGACTTTGATGTTTCTTCGATTGATGCAACAACTTCCCCACCCTCAGAACTACTTGGCTCACTTTCAAGTCCCTTAAACGTTAGGATGACCCCTTGCTATTTTAATCAGCCAACCTGCCCATCAATCCATGCTTTTGTTTGAGCCTCAACAGGCTTGGTGAGGATGTCAAGGTCATTGACCTCTTGCCCTTCCCAATCAATCATTGGCAGTGGTAGATAGGTGACGACGTTGCACCTGGGGTCTATCATAGTGTTTTCCTCTTCCTTCAATCGATCTAGTATTGGGAACAAGTTCACCCTTTTTATGAAGTATGCAGTCATCCACATATAGTGTATTATTCGCATGTTGAGATCATCTTTACAATCGGCCCAAAAATCTTCAACATTGTGAATGTGGGCATACTCGTGTCCAAGTTCATTCTTGAGATGGCTGTATGGATCCATCTGTGGTCTGGCCATGTGGGATTTGAGGTGGTACTCGACCAATTCCTTCTCTGAATTTCCTACACACTGAGAAGTATGAAGCTCATACATCCCCTGGCTGAGTGTAAGGGGACAAGGGATCCCCGCTAGATGTTTGTTGTTCAAGATGATGTGAATATTATTGCAGCTACCGAGAGAGTTATAACAATATCATCCGATCATTAGGGTACTAGGGGAGCTTGTTTGGTTTCTCTGAGAATCCCTGGGCTCAGATGTAGGTGAACTTTGGATATTGGATGAACAAGAAGGCATACTGCTTGAGGATAGCTCAAGCACTATGGGAAATTCTTCTCTCAAAATCACCCTCGAGCAACCTAATGATGTTAGCTATGAATGCATCATTCACCCTATAGTAATCCTTCTTGAAGTTTCTGAATTGTAGTTGGGGGTACTTGACGAAAGCCTTGAGCTCTTTGCAAGACTCTTCGTTGGGAGCTCTAAAATTTCCATTGTAGTTCTTTTGATTAGAAATATGAATATACTAGGTAAGAGGTCATATAGAATTTAGAGGTCCTTTTGACATTCATGAATTGCTCATGAAAGCGGTCACAAATTATTCCTCCCTAGTAGAATGTGGTATCATTTCCATGGAGAATTTGCTCGATGACGTAAAAAATCCATTCCTAAAAATATGTTGCACAAGGGAGGCCCATCAATCCATGCTTTTCATGGTGACTAAATCATGGTAGTCCTCAAAGAAGTCACTGCAAAAGAGCTCCCAAGGAACGTTTGCAGCACTGCCCGCTTGTCTTTTAGCCAATACTAGTTTATGAGTTTCTTGCATCTTATGGGGTCTTCATCCCATATTTCTTTGCACTCCTTGATACTAGGAAACACTATATTTCCAAAGACAAGAATATGGAAGGTTTTTGTCATCCCTTTTGGTGACATGTCGGCCAAAATGTTCCCATCCCTGTTAATAATATTTCTTGTTTCTGGCTGATACACCCCCTGCAGGCCATCACCAACTCGGGGGTGATCAAAGCAGGAGGAAAACCTATAGCTTTGGCTATGCCACTACTTCTAATCAACTTTGCATTCTCCATCTTGGGGTTTACCCTGACCCTTTGTATACACTAATCAATGTTAACATGCCTAATATTGGTGTCAGAAATATCTTTCCACTTGGTTGTGATTTTGTAGTGCAATTTTGCCCCTTGGAACTGATATTTCATTTGATCCTTATCTTCCTTGCCTTAAGGAGCCTTGGCAGTTCTTTTTCCTTTGTCCTCTACAATTGCTCTAGAGGTTCCTATAGCTGATTCCATATATTCTGCACATGGAGGAAAAGTGAGCACAATCAAGCATGAATATTTGAATATTAGCCAAAATCCCCATAAAACATTGTTAGATTGAGTAGTTAATCATTCAAAAATCTAACACTCAGTCAAATTTATCATTGCTAGTTCACTGAAGGGAATTTGGATGGTTTGGGCCTTGGAGGCTGAACTTCCCCTATTAGAATGTTGTTATGAAGGGCAAATAGAGCATGGAGTTCTAGATGCTTTCTATCTATCTTGGATTTGCATAATGAAGCATTCATGTGGGAGAAAGTCAAATTTTAGCACGTGGGTCATTGTTCATTTTCAGATTGGAGGTCATTTAGGTCACCACTAGGACCCCCAAAATCGAACTTAGGGAAGGCTATTAAGGGTCAACTGTTTGAAATAGATTTGGAAAAAAAAAATTCTAGAGGTGAAGTTTCGAGGTCTGGAATTTAGGAGGCAAAAAGGCGCGGGTCAAAGCCTTATGTGATTTTGGGCGTTTGAGTTCTCGGGACCTAGAGGCTAGAAGGTGGTTGTCTGACGGCCATTCCAAACAATAGAATGGCAAAGGTGGCCCACGGACGGAAGTCTGGGGGCTGAGGCCCAAGGGTAATTTGGAGGAATTTATTTTCATCAAAAGCCTTGAGTCAATTGGTCAGTCAGAGTCTGAGGTCTGGAAAGACGAGGTGGAAACGACGCTCTAGACGATGAATGAGAGATGACCTCCCGATGGTGGAGCTCTAGAGATCGGAACCCGTGAGGTAATTCGCTGCTACCTTGGAGTTTGAAGTTCATTTTGAAGGTTGAGGCAATGAGAAGGGTTGGGCTTGAGGTTCAATCCCTCCTTTATCGAATTCATTCAAATTTGGCCTTCTCTACCCACAACTTAGGCGTTAAATCACATAAAATGCGACCGAGGGTCAGACAATGAACTTACTTTTTGATCCCGATGAAGAATGATGAAGTGGAGGCTCGAACATGAGGGCAACTAAGGCTAGGGGGAATTTCACTTCTTTGTTGTTCCTGACATGTGAAAATGACATGTCGAGCCTAATATTTATATCCCTAAGTGAAATTAATGCCCTTACTAAATGTAGCTATGGTGGTCAGTGGGGTTGGTGTGATGGGATGGTTGCTCACATCACTCTTTACTCTTTCAGGGTAACTCTCCATACTTAGTCAAATTTTTCTCCTACCAGAAGCAGAACTAGGAAAGAATTAGGACATGAAGCCTCATAAGGTAGGTGAGGTCAGGTTTAGAAGTTAGGCACAACAAAGGAAAGACAGACACCCGCAAGCAGGGCCATGTTCGAAACCAAGGTCGGAACCGGGTTAGGAATGGGAACAAGGTTGAACCCGAGCTCAAAATGAGGACCGAACTTGGAACCAACCAATGGTCCCAAGTTCATCCCCACTCCGACTCTATAGGTTTAACATCATTATCAAGTGAGTGATTAGGTTGATTTGAACACTCAAGAAAAAGGTCCCCCAAACACAAACAACATGACCTAAACAAATAAGAGGCGAAAAAATAAAGCAAAGAAGATGAAGGTGGAACCGGGGCCAAAACCATACCCGGATGAGAACACAACACAAAAGAGAAAAATAAGGAAGGAGGTGGAACGAAAATGGAACCTAGAAAATTAGGAAGGTTCCAAGTTCAGTTTCATCCCAATCCCCGAACCCATGAAGAAAAGCAAGATGGAAACAAAGGTGAAGCTAGACGGCGACGAAAGTGGAAATGGGGCGGAAGTGGAACCAAAACCAAAATGGGAGGGAAAATTTCCACAAAGTTCCGAGTTCAGTTCCCATCTCGGTTCCGATTCTGGCGAAAGCAAGGAGAAGGAAAACCAGGGAAAACCTAAGGGAGGAAACCAACCCAAAGGGTGAACAGAAGAAAAAAAACAAAGAAAAAGAAAAGATAAGATGCGGAACTAGAACGAAAAAATAACCAAGAACCTTATGAAGGTTCCAAGTTCCGTTTCATCCCAATTCTACCTCTGACGAAAGGAAAGCATAAAAAGGAAAAGGAAGACCAGAGCGAGGCTGAGATCAAAACAAAAATAGAACTAGGAACTTTGTGAAGGTTCTAAGTTTAGTTTCATCCCGATTTTTCCTGCAAAACAAAAGAAACAAGACCTTAGGACGAAAAGAAAAACTCCAAAGACCCAGGAAAAAAACCAAGGACAAACAAAAGACAAGGGGGACCCGCTCACTAAGATGAAATCCTAAAGGCTCCCTGACCACTTGGGACTCAAAATAGGGGCACACAAAATGAGGAAAAAACAAAATGACCCAACAAGGAAAAATAAATAGAGGATCCCCATTCTAAATGGGGCATGTGTGCCGAGGGCACAACAAATAGTGACTCTACTGGGAGAATGCTCTGGCATTCTAAAGATAAATATTCATTCCAGACCTAGAATCTCGGGTTACGCAGACTTGAGGGATAGTTTCCAAGGTTGAACTATGAGACAAGTTGAGGAGGGGAGCTTAGATTGAATCATACTGCAACGTCATCACAAAAGTGTGTGCATGATGAGTTCATTTCCTTCCCTTAGAAACCATGTGGAAAACTATTGATCAGGTGGGACAAGCTACGTAGTTCATCTAACTCCAAAAGTAACCTATATATTGCTCAATTGCCAGTCATGCATCCATAGCCTTAGAGTTATCGTTGTGACCCCATGAACACAGGTCTACTACCAGCCAGGCGTCCAAAGCCCCAGTAGAGATATTTGTACACCCATATGGTCACATAATTTTATATTTTGTTTTTGTTTTTGTTTTTTTAAATGTTGCTTTGAAGTACTTTCTTTCTTTTGCTCAACTGTGTAGGAATTGAAGCTCACTATAGGTTTGGAAATCACTATGGTCGTTGGAGTAGACTTTAGATTTTTCACTCATCCAAACCTCCCAAAAATTACCACACAATTCTTCAGAAACCTTTAAAGTGCATTTTATAAATGATCCATGATTACTGTAGCAAATTCAAGCAAGGATGCAATCCAATACCAGTCCAGAGTTCAAAAGAGGAAAACGATGCCTAGGGCTTTCCGAGATCGGTAGTGGGGAATGAAGGATTATCTAAAGAATAGACACGAGCGGGAAGCAAAATGAACCATTCGTCAAGCCAAGCATGACCACCACAATAGAACCACAGAGAGACCCTCACCAAGACAAAACCGTTGAGAAGCGAGCAAGCCAAGACAAAGGATGAAAGAAAAGCAAGGAAACCCACCCTAACCTATTCACAAGTATTCACAAGAACAAATCTAAAAGAGCTTAGGCTCAAATATAATGGTTAAGGTGCTACCCATTGACAGGAAATGGGACGTCCTCACTAGTTAAGATATTTAATCAGAAAGCATTATCTCCCAGAATTTTAGCTATTTGAAGGGGCCAAGCCAGAGCTTGTCAAAATTTTTGTCCCCCTTTCTTTTCATGGGCCTTGTCCCAATACAGGACTAGATCAGAAATTCAGAAGGCCTTGATCTTGGCTTGATGGTCGAACCATCTCTTGACAATGCCTTGATGTTTGGAATTTTTTTATATTGCACGGTCTTGTACTTCTTGCAAATGTAGTAGCTCAACTAGGAAAGCTTCTCTATGATCCCCTCCTTCATAAAAATCATTGAGGAATTGGAGGGTAGGGATTTTTAAATGTATCAAAAAGACAGGCTCTAGTCCATAAATGAGGTGGTAAGGGGAATCACCAAGGGCAGCCTTATGGCGGGTGCGATCTGTCTAGAGGGAAAAATGAAGCTGGGTATGCCAGTCCTTAGGGTTTCTATCAAGCAGTTTTTTAATCACCATGATCAAGCTCTTGTTGGTGGATTCAACAAGGCCATTGCCTTGAGGGAAATCCCATAGTCAAAGGCCCAACCGGAAATTTTTGTAGAATCAAAGGCGGGGCCATTATCACATACCAATGCATAAGGACAACCAAAAAGATTTAAAATAAAATTTTTTAGAAAATTTGTAACTACCTTTCTTGTGCATTACCTACATGCAATTGCCTATGTCCATCTAGTGCAATAATCGGAGGCAGCTAGAATGTGTTTGTGTTCTACAGATGATGGAGGGCTTACCATACCAATGAAGTCAAGATCCTATTGTGTGAACGGTCTTACCTCCAAGACTGGTTACAATGGGATAGCAATGTTCTTTTCTCTACCTGCCGCAATCTGGTATACATGACAAGAGCAGACATGACTATGAGCCTCCTTGAAGACTGCCAGCTAATAATATTTGACTCTCAGTATTTGATGTTCTGTAGATAAGCTAGAACCATGACTAGTACCGAACTTGTCATGAAACTCCTTCAGGACTCGACCGACTTCTTCTTTGCCCAAACATCTCAAATAGATACCTTCATGATTTTTCTTGCACAATATGGCCCCTTGTAACATGTAACTCCTACTCTTCAATCTAAGTGCCCACTTTTGGACTCCCTGTAAGTGGGGTGGACATTTATGATCCAGTAGATAGTAAACAATATCTTCATACCATTCCCCTGGGGACACATCTTCAAGATGATATTGTTGCACCGTGAGTTCAAGCCCTACATCTACCACTACTTGAGCAATCATATAGGTAAGCACCTATCCTCTCACCAATTTCATTGGATGAATTTCCATATCGTATTCTTGCAGGAATGTAATCCACCTTTCCCTTCATTTGCCTAGCTCATTCTGCATAAGCAGTGTCTTTACGGTTGGGTCAAGAACTATAGAAAACACTTTATTATGTAGAATATAATGCCTGAACTTCTTTACTCCTTTAACAAGAGAATACACTTTATTCTCTATGTTGTGGTTGTAGACATGGAAAATGTACAAGTTCGTTTTGGCACACCTGATCCCGATTTATTGACAACATTTCCTCTTAAAATCATATTCTCAACATTTCATCACATTATATCTCTTAATTTAATAAATCATTATTTATTGGATTAAGTCTCCTTCCAATGATTAAATTAATCAATTTAATTTAATTAACCTTATATCCCTGTTTAAATTAAATAAATCATTTATTTGATTAAATTCTCTAAAGTCCCTTTATTAAATTAAATAAATTAAACCTTATTTGATTTAATTTAACATGTTCCTTCTTGATTAAATAAATCAAATCATTTATTTAATAAATCAAATCATTTATTTAATAAATCAAATCATTTATTTAATAAATCATTTCCTCTCAAATCTTGATTTAAATTAATTCATAAATCTAAGTCTAGATTGTCATATCATCTAATTCTTCATTAAGTTAATCAAAACCATGATTAAGTTAAACTCTTTCATTAAAATTCTCTAGAGAATGCAACTTGCACAATAAATCAAATACTTTGATTTATTTATTCATCTATTTTCCCTCACAAAGCATCAAAAGGGAATATTCCCTCATTTTAATTCAAAAAGGCCAAGTGGACTTAGTCCTTCCAACAAGGCATTTAAGACCTCTTACATGTCCTTGACCTTGAGCCAAGTGACATTAACTTCATTTCCCTTCCCTCTTCAACAAGTCATCTCACAATTTCAAATTCAAATTTATGCATTTATCATGCGCATTGGCCAAAATGTGCTCATTCCTCCTCCAACCACATGTGGACAAGTGACACAATGCCATTGGATTATCCTTTGTCCCACATTGCTCAAACCTTGCTTTCTTTTCCAAATTGAAAGTTATAAATTGGAGACTCCTCTCCTCATTTCTCATCCATTATCATATGCAAAGTTACTCTCTTCATATTGAGAGCCAATTTTGCCCATTTTAATCAACCATCCATCACTTTTCAAGATTTGCAACAAGGTTATGCTCAAATATCTTTGGAGATTTGAGAATTTCTCCATTACATACCATTGCTACTTAGGAATTGGGAAAGGGCCAATTGCAACACTGTATTGGCACCAATTCCCCCATAAGATCATCATGCTATTAGCTTAATTAGGATTGAATCTCTTTTGTTTCAAGTTTATTGTGTTCTTCATTTTCCTAGTTTAGTTTGAATAGATGGATTTTATGGGGAATCTCACATACTTGTTTGCATGCATATGATCTAACAAATAATGTGTTTTGTTGCTCTTGTGCATTTGCAGGTTTAGCGGTTCACAGTGATAATGCAACTCAACATATTTCAAAGGGGAACTCATGAAGGCAATTGGGTGCTCGTTCCCCTCGTTATCCTTTTGGGTTAGGGTGCTGGCACATGAATGATATGAAGCAAATGAATAGATGTAGAAAGGCTTAAGATAGTTTGGACTGACTAGTACCAGTGCTTCTATAATTTCTTGTTTAATTTCTTTAAAGGCTTTCTTCACCTCAGGATTCCACTTGATGTTGGCATCTTGCTTTAACATAGCATTGAGTGGTTTGACGATTTCTGCAGACAAAGTTGATATTTTCAAAGAAAGATTTTAACTCTTTCTTGCTGCTTGGTAGTTGAATCTTCATGATGGCCTGTATTCACTTGGGGTCAATGGAAATCCCCATTTCTGATAGGATGTGCCCTAATAATTTTCCCTCAGTGACCCTGAAGATACATTTCTTCAGATTGAGGGAAACCCCAAATTCACGACACCTCTGAAAAACTCATCACAAATGAACAACATGACTGCCTCATTGCTTTGAGAATACAGTTCAATCATCCATGTAGATGATTATACACTTTCCAATTAGATCTTTGAATACAATTTCCATGGCATGTTGAAAGGTGCCGTCGACGTTGATGAGTCCAAATGGCATTCATTTGTAGGAAAAGGTGCCCCACTTGGTGGTGAATTCTGATTTATGTTGATCTTCATACTACACCATAACTTGGTTGTACCCTAAATACCCATCCAAGAAGGACATTATTTGAGAACCATTTACTATCTGTAGTACCTCATCCAATGGCGATACAGGATAGTTGTCCTTTTCTGAAGCTCTATTTAGATTGCGGAAGTCAACACACAATCTGATGTCTCCATTCTTTTTTCCAACTGAGACCAAGGTGGCAACCCATGTGGAGTGTTGAACTAGAAAAATAATCCTAGCAAACAACAACTTTTGCACTTCCTTAAATATGATTGGCTCTAGTAAAGCATTGATAGGGTGTTGCCATTGTCGGAATGGCCTCACATCCAGTCTGAGGGGGATGGTGTGCATGATTATTGAGGTGTCATATGTTTTCAGATCCTCATAGCTCCAAGAAATGACATCGTGATACCTTTGCAAATAATCTAATATGCCCTTTCTTTCCTCGGGTGTGCACACCTTGCCAATAAATACATTCTTTGCATCCCCAATCTTTCAGAGGTTATAGATGTCACAATATACATTGATGGCTTCTTTCTTTGCCTGCTAATCTTGATCCCTAATATGATCTAGATCAAATATTCACTCAAGTTGGAACATCCCCTTGGGGATAGTGTTGGATTTGAGGCTAATCACCTCTTCTATATCAAGTTCAACCTCCTCAGGGTCGACCTCATCAATTATTTATGCGTCGAACACATCGGAGCTAGTAATGAAGTCCAGGATGTGTTTATCATCATTGAATACCTAGAAATTTGAGACATTGTCTGGCACAGACAAAATGGATGTAAGATCTATGGTAAACCTTTTAAGGCTCGATAATGACAATGGTTACAAGGTGCTAGCCGCTTGTACTAAGGCATTGGCAATATAGTTTTGAGAGTGACAGATCAAATGTATGTTGAATGCATCCAATCCTTCTAGTAGATCCCACACCCAATGCCGGTAATTAGTTAGTCTTCAATCATAACAAGAGTAAATATTTCTCACCTTCTTTATGAGTAACTCTGAGTCCCCAAAGACTTGTAACATTTTGACCCCTTTTGTAAGTGCCATGAGGAGGCCAAGGACCAAAGCCTCGTATTATGCTATGTTATTAGTGTAGTAAAATTGAAGCCTGTGAGCAGTGAAGTATGAATTACCTTTGGGGCTAATCAACTTGAAGCCCACTCTAGCTCCATGCTTGGATTTGGATCCATTGAGGCACAGTGTCCAGAACTCGAGAGAGTCCTTGGTCTTGGGATCAATAGATCTAACTTCTCTAGATGGTTGCCTTATTTTAGCAACCTTAGGAGGTGGCATGGATTCTATGTTGATCTGATTTGGAAGTGGTGGCCGGGCTTCCAACCTAGGAGCGACCTTCCTTTTGATATGTTAAACTACTATTTGGCATAAATAACACTCAAATTCTGAGTGGGTAGAATTATGTACACTACATGGACTAGGAAGCATGAGCTCCTATAAATTCATTATGGATCCCAAACTAAGCTGATCCTACACACTATTTTCCATGAAGTCTTGGAGGCCATCTAGCAATTAGAGGCTACCTTCCACACAAGATTCCTTGTTATCTAATTCGGTCAATATTTGAATAGTTTGAGGAGTGTGATCCAAAACACCAAGTGGGCTACACAAGACAAGAAGTAACTCCCCAGCTGTCTCCTCTCCAAATAATTCTTATCCATCTGAGTATGCAACGTGACAGTAATTTCCCAATTCCGTTTCAGTAAATAACACCTCATTTGTGTTGTTGTATTTAGTGATCATATACTTCATATGTGGATCTCGGTCTATTCGAATATGATTCAACATCCCATTTCATGGTAGCTAAAGGTGGGAATAGTTAGTTGTAGCATACCCATTCAGTGCTCTCGTGAAATCCCTGCCCAAAATTGTGCCATAAGTATCTAGGATGTCAGCAACTTGGATGTCAATAGTTTGTTGTATCCATGGGTCAACAACTATTTGCATAGGTATTTTGTTAATCTCACCCACTATGTTGATCTTAGTTTTATCAAGTTGTGTCACCTTGCATCTAGAAGGGGTTGGAACTATTCCCATAGCCTTGCACATTCTCAAGGGCATGACGTTGGTGGAAGCTCTCGAATCGAGCAGGCAGTTATGGAGGTTTTCACCAAATAATCTGGTAGTAGCTAGGAAGGGAGGAGTTTCCAAATTCCCTTCAAATAATTCTTTGGAAACATCCACTTGGGAAACTTAGCCCTTATCCTTATCATTTCCCTTGTTTTGGGCTTGTGTCTGATCTATTTTTTTGGTGGGCTACTTGTTTGCTTGCTGATTTGCAGGCGGATCAACCTTCCTGTTGAAAACTTGTCTGACGATTGACTCATTTTGCTAATCCTTGAAGGAAACCCTTTTAGAAGGAGTTTCTTGAGTTGATATAGATGAAGTTTTTGATTTATCATTCTAAAGAAGGCATTCCTCATAGCTAGGACCTTGAATAGGTGAAAGGCGGGCACACTCAGCTTTAGCTTCTTAAATTCTTCCATCATGTATTCTTCCATTTTCTCAACTTCATCATAAGTGATATTTTGGGAAGAGATAGTGGTATTCTAGAAGGAGCTAGTAGGCTGATTTTGGTTTTGGTTTTGCTACTTGTTCTTGTTAAAGTACTGCATGGGTACATGGGGGTAGCCTGGATAGTTGCTAGCATTCGGGTCAGGAGGGGTGCTGAAATTGTTAGGTGGAGTGAAGGTTGTGAAAGGACCACTAGCATGTCCACCAACCTGCCTATTCCTAAGGTCGTAGGGGGTAGTCCTTTGGTGAAACATTTGGACTTCATCCATTTGGAATTCATCTTTCCTAGGCTCTTCCTCATCCTTATAGCCATTATCTATTGAATTGAAAAGCTGAGCCAAAGGGCTTTCAAAACTCACCTCCTCCGCCTTGTTGTTACTTAAAGTGATCTCCTCCTTCTCAGGCACATTGCTCTTAGCCTTAGGGAAAGGAGCCTGATTGACCACCAACACCGAAGAGTCACAAGGCTCAAAAGGGATGAGGTCCCTACACCCCAAGCTATCAACAACATTCTAGACTTCAACCTAGAAAATTTTAGCATCCATCTGGAATTCTGGGCAGTCTAATTCATAATGCTGACTTGTTTTGTGTATGCGACACCAACCAGATAGATCATCCTATTCCAGGTAGACTCCACTTGTATTCTTGTCATTATTGTTGGGCTGATCGAGAGGTGTGGGGACACCACTGTTATTGGGCATTGTATTCCACATCTGGTTCTGCCTCTGGGAGGGTTGTCTGTCAAAGTTCTACCCTGAATTCTGATTCCTGTCATAGTTTTATCCGGACGATGTGCTGGTGTCCCGATTATCACAACTATCATGACTGTAGTATTTGATGTTGGCTTGAATCTTTCTCTGTGAGGCTTGCAGCTGATTGTTTTGATTTCTCAAGTGTGTCATCTCCGTGGAAATTTTCTTGATCATCTCTGTTAGTTTATCGATCCGATCTTTCTTCACATTGTTTGGTTGTGGAGCTGCATTTTGGAGGAACACCGACTATGCCACTGGATGATTTTGGTGAGTAGGTAGGTACTCAAAAATTTGAAGATATGTCAGGACTTGGGGTGGCTAAGCATGGACCTGCTGCTATTGGGGCAGTAAATAGTGAGGAATCGAAGGTGCTTGGTTCATTGGTTGTCCCAAATGAGGCACTATGGGAAACTGCGGTACTGGATTCATGAGGGGCGTTTGCTGTTGAAGGGCTTGAGTAAGCCCCTAAATTTGTGCGAGATGAGCAACTTGTCCCAAAGAAGGAAGTGGGCCAAAAATATTCTATCCCCAGTTTGTGCTAGCAATGATGGCCTACGCGTACACATCTACCAATTTGGCAAGTAGAGGTCACATCCTCTTTACTAATGTTGCAGTAAGATTATCCAATTCTGCATAATAAATAGGTAAAATAGCAGAATCATTGAACATGTACAGGTCCTATATCTGAGTATATTCTCTGTGGAAGTGATCATTAAAGGAGCTAATTGGTTCGTTGATCTCCCTTTGGACCAACATAAAATGTCAGTACAATTTTGTGGGGTTGATTGGGGTTTTGAACTTCTGTAGGAAAGCATTCTTCAAAAGGTCCCACATGTCGATAGTTCCTGCAGGAAAATTGATGTACCAATAGAAGGCCTCCTCTCCTAAGGAGTAGGGAAATAACTAGAAAGCCACATCCTCATGTATAATCTGCATAGTCTTCAAGACAATCTCAAAATTCCCGACATGCTCCTTTGCTGTCCTTTGCGGATCCTTGGGGTTGAACTTCGAGAAAAAGCACTCAGGGTTCTCTGGCATGTCATGATAGAGGTTGAAAGCCAAAGGAGATGGATTGTTGCCCAACCATGCCATCAGAGGGGGCGGTGGAGGTAACTATTCCAGATTGACTTGTGATTGGAAAGGGGCAGCAACGGTTGATGGAACATCTCCTGGAAGTGGGATTGTGTTGGGATAGAAGGTAGCATCTAGCCCTTGGGAACCAAAAACCTAGAAGGTTGCTTGAAGAAGGTGTGTTGGAGAGTATGCTTCCAAGAATGAAGGAGAACACGATGGCGAATGGATAGAAGAGGAAGGTGATGATGAAAGCAAAGTGGGTTGAACAAATGTGTTGGAGGCAGATGCTTCCCCTCTCTTAGCTCTCTTAGCTCAAGTAGGGGGCGGTAGCTCCTGGAATTCCTGTTTGTTTGGAGTAGACCTTAATACTCTGTAAAATATCTTAGGGGAGAAAAACCCGATTTGATCTAGCTTAGCTCCAAAGAGGCCCTTCTTTTAGTGCCAGTTCTGTTGATGGGTGTTTTTGCACACCTTCTCAACACAGGTAATGCATAGGTGCATCACCTCTCTTGAAAGGAAATATCCAACAAGTTGCTGAAAATAACCCCAAGGTCTCTCGGGTGTCAGGTCATGACTTGCAAAGGATACATCAGATGATGTTTGATGTGATCTTGCTGGTAATCAAAAGGTAGACTTATGGAAGCTTAGCTGGGAAGGAGGTCGATTTGTGAATGAATTTGTAAAGATTGAAAGTTACTGTATATTTGCTACAGGTTCAAACAACATTTTTGAACTCCATTTATGACTTAATATTTGGGTTTGCAATGTGCAATGAACCTTAGCATACACTAGTTGTTAAAAAAAGGAAAAAAAAGAAGGAAAATGGGGCAGGGAAGAGAGTAAGTTCTTGGATTTGCAACTACTAATGAATAGTGATCATGGAGGTTTTTGCTGTGGACAAATTCCTAAATACAAAATCTCACTTAACCAGAAATATCACAGTCTCATGAAATTTGTGCTATCTTCTAAGGACTGCATATTTTTTTACCATTCATCCACCATAGACATGTATGAACAAAGATAAATATTTAAAGGGAACTTCAAATTAGAGTCTAGACTAACTTTACACAACCATCTACCAGCATCAAATAGCCAAAAGTATGGACACGAAAGGCATCTACACAACATAAATCTTCACAACCATGGAACAACATTACTAAATCTATTATAGTTGACTAAAAGGAAACTAAAACAACCAAGTAAATTCAACTAAATCATCTAACTTAGAGAGAAGAATCATGAAACATGAGAAGAAACTCAAAAATGCACCAAAGTCAATGTATTTCTATTGCAATTTCTATAGCATGTCTATACAACAACTCAACTCCTACAAAATGAGAGGAGACCGCTATTTATAGTGTCCAAAAGGCAAAAATTGTGGCCAAGCTTTGATCTCATCGTATGGCCAATATTCACTTACATTAGGGCTTCACCTACCCTCAAAATATATCACATTTTAATTTACACTTTTGTCCATATCCTTATTTTGGTCTCTAGTGACAACACTATAGCATTTTGTCTTTTGCTGATTACTCTTTGCTATAGCTATTTTGGAAGTAAATATTTTCCATCAATAGGGCTACCCTCTTGCTTCTTCAAGGCTGCATATTCCATGAAATTTAAAATCATCGCCTATAGCTTATCGACCTCTATGATATCAGATTTTAGCACCTGGTAGTTCCACTCCTCAGAATTATGAATGAGCTTCTCCCAATCTTCATCATACTTGGTGAAGTGATCTGTGAACAACTCAGGCTGGGTGAAGGCTCAGGCAACAAAACTCATGAAATCTGTGGTTATCTCACCTGTCATTCCATCTTCCATCCTCTTCTAGAAGTGAGGCTTCACTTTTTCTGCATCGATATGGACAACGGGTACATCACACCCTGTCATTAGTTTCAAATACCGACTGTAATCTGACCAAACCTCCTTGGCCCAGTCAATATTTGAGTTTACCTTTTCAAGTACTTTCTCTATCCTTTCCTTCTTATTATATTATTCCCTCTTCCTGATATTCATCAGCCAGTGATCATTCTTTTTAAATTCAAATTCCTTCTCCTAGATCTTTCTTGGTAGCTTGAAGATAGCCTCAATCTTTGGGTAGACAGACCCATACTTCATTGAGAAGTTGCCACAAACCTTCTCCATACCCTCAAGAGACTTTTGTATATCCAAGAATTTGTTCGCTATTCAAAAAACATGATTGATGCTCACATTTCCAATGTCCAAGACCTGCCAGAACCAATTTTTCGTAGTCTTGTCCAAGTTTTTTTTCTTTTATAGCTTATCAATTTTATCTTTTGATAGTAATTGCGGTGGGGCCAAGGATGATGTAGGCTGTTCCTCTGTGGATGACCATTCCTAGATGTAGGTTGTCAAATCAACCACCTATGGTTTAAGCTCTTCTTTATAAATATTGTTTTGCTGGATGAGATGGTTTATTGTAGCGACATATTCTTGAAGGTGGTCTACCTTTCTCTCCTAGGTGGCAACTCCCAAGTTGATGGTGGAAATATTGTAACTTATTCCTTGTTCACCCACCATCGGTGTAGCTACCTACACCATCCTAGATCCTCAGGCATCCATTGTTACCTTTGATATGATTTTGGGCTTCTTCTCCTTCTTGATGCTGATTTGGCCTCAGGTCAATATAGCCTCTAGCCTTGCTTTTGGGTCCTTAGGAGCAAGAGCTCTATTATCGAGTTGCTTTTCTAGCCAATCAGGCATTGATAAATTTCCCTTAGGTGACATTCTCCTATCCTCTTTATCATCTTTTCTGATTTGAATGGCCTTGTCATTGAGAGCTTCTTGCTCCATCCTTTTATCCTCCTTCTCCTCATCAGATTCTTGTACGAAGATTATGCATTTGATAGGGGATTCAGTGGGCAAGTGTTTATTGGGGTTGTCTTCCCCTACAACATCTTTTTGAATGAGTACCTCTTCATTATGTCTAGGGGCACGGTCATGCTCTCCCATGAGAAACCTATCATCTTTTGTTACCGTGGTAGCGACCCCCTTCTCAATAGTAGGTTGCTCTTCAGCCTCTTTATTTTCAATCTCCTTGATTTGCTTAGCGAGCTCTGTGTCAAGCCCGGGGCTGACTGTTTCCTCAATATTCCTTATGTCTAGAAATTTTCCATCAACACTAGAGGATTCATAAACAACCTCCTTAATTATTCTGTGCTCATATACTGGATGCTCAAGATAGTCATCGGTCTCTTCCTCTAACCTTTTGGCTACCTCCAATTGTTGTCTTTCAAATTTCTCATAATTTACATCGTGGCTTCTATATTAGGTGGATTAGTGGGGGGGAGGAGGAACAAGGATACTGGTCATTGCTTGGGCCATGGCAACTTGCACTGCCAGGTTTGCAAACATTCCCAAAACCTCAGATGGTACATTTTACATATATTTCACGAAAGATTCTGGAAGAGCAAGGGCAGACATAGTAGTGGCAGTGGTAGCAGTTGGGAGAGGAAAATATGGAGACATGGAGGATAAGGAGACCAGTGAATTAGTGATGGAGGATGAATCCACCGATATGAATTGCACGACGGGAGAAGTAGAGGCAAGGTGGAAAGTGATTTCCACTTTTGGCAGAGAGGAATCAACTACTCCACGTGGTATCAATGGGGGAGTGACAATGGCAGTAGTAGCAAAAAATGAGATAAGTGGAGATCTTGGCTGATCTCTCTCCATGTCATCTCCCTCACGGAGTGGATCTTCTCGAATTACTAGCATCTCGATGATGCTACCTAATTTCTTGTCTCTTGGAAGACTCACCTTTCGAGGCCTTTCTTGTGTACACCTTAGGATAAGATTGCTGTTCATCAATATTGTTTCTCTTTCTTGAGCAAGTGGGTGGAGTGGACTTTGATGTTTCTTCAATTGATGCAATAGTTGCCCCACCCTCAAAACTACTTGGCTCACTTTCAGGTCCCTTAAAGGTTAGGACAACCATTTTCTATTTTAATTAGGAAAACTGCCCATCAATCCATGCTTTTGTTCGAGCCTCAACAGGCTTGGTGAGGATGTCAAGGTTGTCAACCTCTCGCCCATGCCAATCAATATTTTTCAGTGGTAGATTGGCGATGGTATTGGACCCAAGGTCTATCACAGTGTTTTCCTCTTCCTTCAGCTGATCTGGTATTGGGAACAAGTTCACATTTTTTACGAAGTATGTGGTCATTTTCATATGGTGCCTTATTCGCACCTTGAGATCATCTTTACAATTAGCCCATAAATATTCAACATTGTAAATGTGGGCATACTCCTATCCGAGTGCCTTCTTGATATGGCCGTATGGATCCATCAGTGGTTTGGTCATGTGGGATTTGAGGTGGTACTTAGCCAATTCCTTCTCTCAATTTCCTACACACTGGGAAGTATGAAGCTTATACATCTCCTGGCCGAGTGTAAGGGGATAAGGGATCCCTGCTATATGTTTGTTGCTGAAGATGATTTGAATGTTTCGCAGCTATTGAGAGAGTTTTTACAATATCATCCGGTCATTAGGGTACTGGGGCAACTTGATTGGTTTCTCTTAGAATCCCTGGGCTTGGATGTAGGCGAACTTTAGATATTGGATGAACAAGAAGGTATACTACTTGAGGAGAGGTTGAGCACTATGGGAAATTATTCTCTCAAAATCACCCCTAAGTAGCCTGATGATGTAAGCGATGAATGCATTATTCACACTACAATAATCCATATTCAAGTTTCTGAATTGTAGATGGGGGTACTTGTCGAAAGCCTTGATTTCTCTACCAGACTCTTTGTTGGGAGCTTTGAAAATTCCATTGTAGTGCTTTTAATCAACCAATGAATATAATAGGTAAGAGGTCATATAGAATTTAGAGGTCCTTTTGACGGTCATGAATTTCTCATGAAAGTGATCACTGATTATTCCTCCCCAATAGAATGTGGTATCATTTCCATGGATAATTTTCTCGATGAAGTAAAACATCCATTCTTGAAAATATGCTGAAGAAGAGAGGGCCATCAATTCATGCTTTGCATGGTGAATAAATCATGATAGTCCTCAAAGAAGTCATTGCAAAAGAGCTCTCGAGGAACCTTTGCAACACTACCCTGCTTTTCTTTTAGCCAATACTAGTTTATGAGTTTCTTGCATCTTATGGGGTCTCTATCCCACATTTCTTTGCACTCCTTGATAGTAGGAAACTCCATCTTTCCAAAGATAAGAGTATGGAAGGTTTTCATTATCCCTTTTGGTGACATATCAGCCAAAATGTTCTCATTCCTCTCAACAATAGTTCATGTTTCTATCTTATATGCTCCCCTGCAGGCCATCACCAACTCGGGGGCGATCAAAGTGGGAGGAAAACCTACAGCTTTAGCTATGCCATTGCTTCTGATCAACTTTGCATTCTTCTTCTTGGGGTTTACCCGAATCGTTTGTATAAACTCATCAATGTTAACATGCCTGATATTGGTGTCAAAAACATCTTTCCACTTGGTTGTGATTTTGGAGTGCAATGGTGCCCCTTGGAATTGATATTTCATTTGATCCTTATCTTCCTTACCTCAAGGAGCCTCGACAGTTCTTTTTACTTTATCCTTCTCTGTAGCTGCTCTGAAGGTTCCTGTAGTTGATTCCATATATTCTGCACATTGAGGAAAAGTGAGCACAATCAAGCATGAAGACGTGAATATTAGCCAAAATCGCTGCAAAAAATTGTTAGATTGAGTCGTTAATGTTTTGATAATCTAACACTCAGTGAAATTTATCATTGCTAGTTCACCGGAGGGAATTTGGATGGTTTAGACCATGGAGGCCAAACTTCCCCTATTAGAATGCTATTCTAAAGGGTGAACATAGCAAGGAGTTCCAGATGCTTTCTTCCGGTCTTGGATTTGGATAATGAAGC
The DNA here is from genome assembly GCA_007115665.2 of Sequoiadendron giganteum. Classification (NCBI taxonomy): domain Eukaryota; kingdom Viridiplantae; phylum Streptophyta; class Pinopsida; order Cupressales; family Cupressaceae; genus Sequoiadendron; species Sequoiadendron giganteum. The sequence goes on from CM021102.1 coordinate 762,818,487, forward strand.
GTTCATGTGGGAGAAAGGCATATTTTAGCACATGGGTCATTGTTTTTTTCTAGATTGGAGGTCATTTAGGTTGCTACTAGGACCCTTGAAATCAAAGTCAGGGAAGGCTGTCAAGGGTCAACCATTTGAAATAACTTTGGTGAGACAACATTCCAGAGGTGGAGTATCGGGGTCCAAAATTTAGGAGACAGAAGGGCACGAATCAAAGCCTTGTGTCATTTTGGGTGTTTGAGTGCTCGGGACCCAGAGGCCGGAAGGTGGTTGTCTGAAGGACGTTCCAAATAGCGGAATGGCAAAGGTGACCTGCGGATGGAAGTCCAGGGGCTGCGGCTTGAGGGTTGTTTGGAGGCATTTATTTTCATCAAAAGCCTTGAGTCAATTGGTCAATCGAAGTCCGAGGTTCAGAAAGATGGGGTGGAAATGATGTTCCATATGATGAATGGGAGACAACCCCCCAACGACGGAGCTCCAAAGACCGAAACCCGCAAGGTAATTCACTGCTGCCTTGGAGTTTGAAGTTCATTTTGAATTCAAGGCAATGAGAAGGTTTGGGCTTGGGGTTTATTCCCTCCTTTATCAGGTTCATTCAATTTTAGCCTTCTTTTCCCACAACTTAGGTGTGAAAACACAGAAAATGCGATGAAGGTTGGGGGCATTGCACTTCATTGTTTCTCTTGACATGTGAAAATGACATGTCAAGTCTAATATTTATATCCCTAAGTGTAATTAATTCCCTTAATAAATGTAGCTCTGGTGGTCTGTGAGGTTGGTGCGATGGGATGGCCGCTCACATCACTCTTTACTCCTTCAGAGTGACTCTCCATACTTAGTCAGATTTTGCACCTATTGAAAGCAAAACTAGGAAAGAATCAGGACAAGAATCCTCCTAAGGTAGGAAGGGTCGAGTTCAAAAGTTAGGCGTGGTGAAAGGAGGACAAACACCTACAAGTGGGGTTGGGTTCAGAACCAAGGTTAGAGCAAGGTTTAGAACAGGAACAAGATCAGACCTGAGCTTGAAACAGGGACCAAACTTAGAACCAACGGTCCCAAGTTCATTCCCACTCCAACTCCATAGGTTTAACACCACTATCAAGAAAGTCATCAGGAAGATTCAAACACTCAAGAAAAATGTCCACCAAGCACAAACAACATGCCCGAAACAAACAAGAGGTGACAAAAGAAAGAAAAGAAGATGAAGGCAGAACCAGTGCCAAAACCAGGCCTGAACGAGAAGACAACATAAAGGAGAAAAGCAAGGGCAGAGGCAGAATGAAAACAAAACCAAGAAAATTGTGAAGGTTCCAAGTTCAGTTTCATCCCATGCCCTGAAGCTAAGAAGAAAATAAAGATAGAAATGGAGGCGAAGCCAGACGGCAGGAAAAGCGGAAACCAGGTGGAAGCAAAACCAAAACGGAAACCAAAATGGGAGAAAAAAATTCTACAAAGTTTGGAGTTTAGTTTCCATCCCAGTTCTGATTTTGGTGAAAACAAGGTGAAGGAAAACCAACCCAAAGGCTGAACACAAGTAAAACAATAAAGAAAAAGCGAAGAAAATATGTGAAATCGGAACCGGAATCAGAATGAAAACAAAACCAAGAACCTTGTGAAGGTTGCAAGTTCGGTTTCATCTCGATTCCACCTCCGACGAAAGGAAAGAAGATGAAGGAAAAGGAAGACCAGAGCGGGGCCAAGATCAAAATGAAAATAGAAGCAAGAACTTTGTGAAGGTTCCAAGTTAAGTTTCATTCTGATTTCGCTCACAAAATAAAAGAAACAAGGCCTTAGGAGTAAAATAACAACTCCAAAGACCTAGGAAAAACAACAAGGACAAATAAAAGACAAGTGGAACCCACTCACTAAGATGACATCCTAAAGACTCCTTGACCACTTGGGACTCAAAATAGGGGCACACAAAACAAGGTGACGACAAAATGACCCAACAAGGCAAAAGAAAGAGAGGGTCGCCATTCCAAACAAGGTGTGTGTGCTGAGGGCACAACACAACCTTTGAGATTGATTACACTTTTGGATGTGATTTTTGTTTTCTTCATCGTTTCCTTTAGAGGGGACTTGAGGATATTTAGATTCATGTGGATTTTTGGATTTATGCATTTTTACTTTGGCATCCAAAATGTTGTTAATAAAAATAGAATGGGTATGAGGAGATGGATGATGTGGAGAGGATATGAATGGGGTGATAGAGGTAGGCTTTTGGAGATGATTTTTGGATGGAGGATGTTTGGTTATGTGCCTTTGTTGATCTAGATTAGGGAACATGAGAGTGGGATGTTTATGATGGGTGATATGGATAGGTAATTGTTGGATATATGGTTCTAAAATGGACTTAGTATATGGAGGATGTGTAATGGTAGATGGAGGGACATAGGAACCCAAAATAGATGTAGTGGATGAAGGATGGGTGATGGTGGATGGAGGAAAATAAGGACCCAAATTAGATTTGGAGGATGAAGGAGGAATATTGTTGATGGTTGTTTGAGGTGATATGAAGGAGGAAGGGGTATGATTACAAATGGTTTAGTGGAGTGATGGGAAAATACTGCTATTCTTTTGGAAGAGGCTTGTTGAGGATGTATGGAGGTTGTACCAACATTTTTTAATTGTGAGTTTGGAGAGATATATCCAAGACCTTTGCACATGGGTGTTCTTTGAAATGGATGGGCTCCAAAATACCTTGCTTATGAAGGCCTAAGCCTTTGCCTAAGTAGGTCATGATCTTGAGAATTTGATTTATGGTAGGGTGCTTATTATTTTGTCTAAAAGCATGATGTTAGTCCATTATTAGGTGGAGGAGGATGGGTGGTGTATATACTTTGTTCTTCTTTTGCAAGGAAACCCACATAGATTAATGTAAGGCTACCAAAGGGATATGGAATGGGTGTTGGGATAGTTCAATTAGGTGGTGATGAAGGATCATGAGATAGAGATGATGGGATGGTAACATCTGGATTTGGTGGAATGCGTGATAAGGGATCAAGAGAGGGATTATGTGATATTAGAGGATATTGATTTGTGCTAATGGGTAATATGGGATCATACGATGGAGTGATTGAATAATTAGTGACAAGGGGATCATGGGATGGTGTGGATGAGGGGATATGATCTTGATATGGAGTGGATGAGATGGTAGGATCTTGATGTAGATGATGGGGTGTGTTGGTATTCTTTGGATCAAGCTCTTGGAAAGTTTTAATGGGTGTAGATGGTGTGGTGGAAGGGGAATGTTGGATAGACTCCTCGAATGGGGGAGATGAAAAGATGGAGCATTCATGAAGTTCAAGGGAGTGGATTGGATTTGGGTGTCTTTGATGGGTTTGATAACTCTAGGAGTAGAAGATGGGGATTCAACGGATTTGATGGTTTCAATGGTTTTGACATTGTTAGGAGTGGGAATGGGAGTGACAGGTGTGGGATGGAAAAGTGTCTCGTCACTAGCAATCGTACATGGTGGAGTGGGGTGGAATGGCTCCATTACATCAAGATGTGGATTTGGGGATGTATTCTTTGTCATAAGTCCTTGGATGACATTTAGAATGAGGTAATTTCTTATTGTAGGCTTAGATGGTGTGGTGGGAGTAGATGAAGGATTATGAATGGGTGGAGGACTAGGATTATGGATTGGTGGATTAGGACATGATGGAGTGGAAGATGGAGTGTCATATAACGATATGGATGGTGGATTATGATAGGAGGATATGGATGGTGGATTAATGTTGGAGAAAGTTGATGGGGAATTAATATATGAATATTGGGATGGAGGATTAAGGTGGGAGGATTGGTATGGTGGATTAGGACAAGAGGATGTGGGTGGTCGATTACTATAGGAGGACATGTATGGGGGGTTAGGATAACAATATGTGGATGGTGGATTGATGTTAGAGAAAGTGGATGGGGAATTAAGGTAGGAATATTGATATGGTGGATTAAGGTGGGAAGATTGGGATGATGGATTAGGATAAGAGGATGTGGGTATTGGATTGATGTTGGAGAAAGTGCATGGGGAATTAAGGTAGGAATATTGGGATGGTGGATGAGGGTGGGTGGATGTGGATGTTGGATATGAGAGAGATGTAGATGAGGGATATGATGAATATGTGGATGGGGAAGATACTGGATATCCCTTATCAAAGGTAGCATAAGGATTGTTATTATGTGTGTATGAAGGTGTGATAGTATGGCTTGGATGAGTGATTGAATTTTGGTTGATAGTTTGGGAAAGATTACTAGAAATGATAGAATCAAGAGGCTCTATATCGTACTCATCTTGATAAAAAAGAATTTCATTATTATCATCAACATAATTTGGATTTCCCTTGACTACTATTTCTAGTTGCATTGATAGAGTATAAGGATTCATGGCATTGGATTGGATGGATATGGATTGAATAGAATTGAATAGATGATTAGAAGAAAATAAGAGATGGTGAAAATATATCAATAGATGATTAGAAGAAAATGAGAGATGGTGAAAATATATGAATAGGTGATTAGAAGAAAAGGAGAGATGGTGAAAAGATAAATAGAATGGACTAGAAGAACATGGAAGAAAAGGGTTTTAATTTTTTTTTCAATATTAAAATATCTTGGATGTAGATGGACTAAAGATCAAATTGGGATGTGAATTAAGCTCAGATTATGAGGATTTGAATATATAATGGGATAGATTCCTAGGTTCAAGGATGTAGCTAAAATAATGAGGATGACTATTGGCTGGACGAAAATGATTCTTTGGAGATGGATATGAAGATGAAAAATGATTGGATTATTATTTTAGACTCAAGAAGATAGAGGCTAATTGTGACATGAAGAATTGACACTTGAAAGTTTGGATGGGAGGTAGATTCACCTATATACAGAGTGGATTCACATCTTTAGGACATGAATTTTCCTATTTAAAACATCATAGAATTGCCCCTATGCATAGCGGGATTACCTATTGGAAAAGATAGGATCACCTATGCAGACCGAATATACAAGAGGATGTGTGGGATCACCCAAGAAAGAAGAAGAATCGCCTATTGAGGAAGGACTCAGTATGGATGTGAGATGATGCAATTGCCTATGTGGGGGATGAAATCACCTACCTAGGGATACGCACAAACATATGGGGTACAAACTCAGGTGTGGAATCGCCTATGGGGATGATGGAGTTACCTATTCTAGGGAAGTAAAAAAAAATATGATATGAACTGGATACAAACTCACCTATGAGGATGAAAATATCACCTATTCAGGGAATAGGTAGATGTAGGGTCACCTGTCTAAGAGACCCACAAGTAAATTCACCCCTGACAAGAGTGAGTTCACCTAAAGGATGAACTAACTAGATTAAGACATAAAATCACCTCTTCTAGGGTAGGATCGCCTACCCATAATGCAAGTTCACCCCTGTGAGAATCAAATTCACCACAGAGGGCAATGTCAAACTATGGCAAAGGACTGAAAACATGAAAAACAAAAAGCAATGGACTAGATTGACCCAAACTGACAACAAGCACTGGTATATCACAAGAAGACATGCCAGATAACAAAAGCCTAAAATTAGTAGTAAAGGTTTTCTAACTGAATGTAGGCCCACCACCTTGAGGGGACACCCCAAGGTTAATACTTTGTGATAGCGGGGTGGTTCTCTAGATCACCCTTTCTCGCGAAGGTGAATAGCTAGAGATGCAATGGCACAAAGTCGCCAAAAAATGCCATAGGCTCACCTTCTCTCTCTCCTTGGAAACTATCATAGTTCATCACAAGTATTTCTACCTCAACCTAAGGGAGTGCATGGTGAGTAACTTTGGGGTATGATTCACATCCCCTGCACTACACCAACTTGTAATTGAACACGAGCCTCTATCTAGGCTGAACAAGCTATCTCATGAGTCCTTGATACACTAGGAGTGTGTGTGAGCGACAAAAATGAACACCAACCAATCACAAGCATGGGTCGAGAGCCCCAGTGAGGTACTAGAAAATCAAACCAACCCCACACACCTTATCTAGGTATCACTCTAGCTTCGACGCTTCGCTAAACATGTTTTGACTAGATTGGGGTATAACTTTCATTCTCCCCCCTTTATATACCTCGCTAGTAACACGTGGTTGAGATCGTCCCCTGAGTGATGAAATCCCAAGTAGGTATCACTAAAGGGAAGGAAATACTAGACCTTTTTGCTAGTTTCCAAGCTCGTACAATGCGCAAGGGGAGATCATACACGTATTAGTACTATTAGGTAGACTCAATTGGACTGGAATGAGTTGTGATTTATGGTCACCTAGGATCACCATGCAGTGCAAGGGGAGTGTATATGCCATCAAACCACACCAAAAAATAACAAACAAGTTAATTGGCCCTTTAATTAATCTATAAATGCGTAGATTAGTGTGAAAAAGACAACAAGCACAACTACTAAGGGTTCTTCGGTCGATCATCTTGCAGAAAATGAATTAGTAGTTTCGATCTCCAATCTTGGTCAAACGATTTTCTGCACAAACATTAGTAAAATTGCACACTTAGAAAAATGAGTTAGCTGATTAGCACCCGAAACCAAAATCAAATTGTAGCTCAAACTAAAAAATTAAAGGTTCTAGATTACCACAAATTTTCCTCTGTGTGAGATGAGTTCACCCTTTTCTATGATGCAAGATCACTTGTCTACTGAAAAGGTGGGGAGGTGATTGCCTTTTGGATGGAGGGGTGGATGTGCTTTTTCCTCTGTAACTCACACAAGTTCACCTCTATCTTAAGAAATTCTACCTATTTCTATGTTCCTAGCATATCTGCCTGTGAGATTGACAGTTTGGATTAGGTTCACCCCTTCCATGGAACGAAGATAGAAAGTTCACCTATGTCTGCCGTAGGTACACCTTTGTGTCTAGAAAATTCACCCGTTGGGGGCAGATTCACCCCTCCATATCAAATCCAAACCTGCAAAAGTTCAAACAACAAAAAACATAAGCTAGACCCATGATGTGGGTCCCAACAAGTGTGCCAGAAATGTGTACAAAGTGTTTTACCAACTCTAAGATGCAAAACTAAATGAAATACAAAAGGAAAAACATAAAAGAAACATTGAGATTAGGCCTAGTTGAATTCAAACAAAGCACAATAAAATGGAACTTTTTACCTTGTTTGAATTGTTGGTTTGGTTGGCCCTTTGGATGCTTGAATGTGTGCTCCTTTGTTGGTTAAATAGCTCTAAATGATGCTATGAAGATGAGGAATACAATGGAGGATGTGGGTATCTGGATAGATGTAATATGATAGCTCAAAATGCTGCAACAATGGTTATGGATTGAATGGCTAAGTGATGGCTTGAGTGCTTGAGAGTGTGATTGTGTGTTCAAAATGGTTGAGAATGAAAAAATAGATAAGTGTTAGCCATTTAAAAAGGGAGATGGAAATAGATGGTGGAGATTGAAAGGGGGAGAAGATCAAGGGTTGAGATCAAGAGTTGACCAAAGGAACTAAAAATTCCTTTTTAATGTGCATGGGAATGATAAAAGGAATTAAAAATTCCTTAGAAACCTTGGATGAATAAATGGAATTTAAAATTCCATTGGGAAGCACATGGAGATTGTAAATGGAATTAAAAATTCCATGAGGGGTATTGGAAGAATAAAATGAAATTAAAAATTGCATTGGGATGTGGGTAGTATTTATTAGGGGGTTGACCATGCATTAGATTAGGGTAATTAATGGATGATTAAATGAAGGTTAAGTAGTTAAGAGAGATTATGAGCCCACTTGCATTTTATGGAGGATGTGACTATTGGATGTTGTGGTTGCATTGCTTATATGTGGTTGTCATTGATGTCAACACTATTAGCATTGGTGATAATGAAGGTTGTATATGTTGAGGATATTGAGAAAATTGTAATAAATATATTGCAAACAACCAGTGAATTTGAGAAAGTCAAAATGTTGGAAAGTTGTGAACGTTGAGTTTCTAGTGGTACACACTAAAGGATTTTTTGTTAAGTCTATCTAGTATGTTGTCCAAAATTTTCAATGGTATGAATCAAGATTTGAGGAATTTATGAAATTCTATGTGTCTACAATTATTCAGAAACTGTTGCAGGTATTCTTGAAAGAAGAGGATGAAATTATGGTAATTTTAGTTGTTGTGCATGTTCTTGTGATGTTCATGGATGAGTCTAGATCATGCTCTATTAGTTTTGTATGTCCGCATTGATCAAAGTGTTCGCGATTAGAGATTTTATGATGTGTGCTCAAGTTTTCATGTTCTTGGCCAACATGATGGTGGTAGCATGTTGTGGATCTATGAGGATTAATATTTTACTATTTGGCATGTTTGAAGGTGTTTATTTGGGTCCTCACTATGTTGTGACCGACTTGTGTTGGTGCACATTAAGATTTTTTCATGTATTAAGGCTGGCAATTGTAATTTATTTTTTATTTGTGGCCAACTGAATAGTTGATGTAAATCCATGGAGCGGATATATAAGAATGGTTGTTTTCCTCATTTTGAGGTATGCTCGGTGTGTGCAAGTGATGTACATGTGTAGATAAAGGTCAAATAATTAAAGAGTAGAGCAGAGTGTGTAGAAGTTTTTGTGTGCCTAACTAGAATTGTAATCAAGCTTTTGTAGAAGCTAATTTCTCAGTTCAACTTCATCAGATGGATTTAATCTGATTATTGTATGTAAGGAAATGAGCCTTCCTCTGAGCAGTTTTGTTGAATGCAAGTGCATTCCTTATTCATTCTTTATTATACTTCTAACAGGGTATAATCTTGTGGACTAACATCCACCGTGGTTTTTCCCCTAATAGGGTTTCCACATATAAAATCTTGGTGTTCATATGTCTCTGATGTGTTATTGATTTATGATTGCACTATTAATTATCTGATATGAGATTAAAGGTTGATTAAATTTGAATAATTTTGATTTTGGTAACAACTGATTTACCCCCCTCTTAGTTGTCTATCCTTGTTTTTCCAACAATTGGTATCAGAGCTAGTTCCTCCGAAGAAGCCTAACAACTTGAGGTGATCCAATATGGAATCATATAAGATGGATAGTCCTAGATTTGATGGTACAAACTACACTTTATGGAAAGTCAGAATGGAGTGTCATTTGAAGTGCATTTGTGAACCCTTCTGGAATATTACACAAAGTGCATATACTATTCCTCAGAATGGTCCCTCCTCTGAAGATGAGATCAAGCGAGCATAAGCTAATACCACAGTTATTGAAGCAATGTGGAGTGATTTGATAGATTCAAAGATGACAAATGTGATAGGATTGAAGAATGCATATTAGATCTAGAAAAAGTTGAAAATATTGTATGAAGGAGATGCACTAGTGAAAAGTGCTAAGCTGCAAAGTTTAAAAGGCAAGTGGGAAGACATGAAGATGAGTGAAGATTAGAACATCCTCTCTTTTTCTTAAAAGATAAATGAACCGGTGATGAGCATTAGATGTGTCGATGGAACCTTGGATGAAGAAGAAAATTTGGCTAAGATACTTAGATCTGTGCTTCCTTACTACAAAACAAGAGCTCATGATATTTGTGAAATCAGAACAGTGACAAATGTGACAAGAGACATGTTGATTGGAAAACTTTCTGCCTTTGAGTTAATTGAATTTGGTGAATCTTCTCCTAAGACCGAGTTTTCATTCAAAGCTACTGTATTCGGAAAAAGCCAACAACAATACAATCCAGGAGAGATTTCCAAAAGGACATTCAAATATGAAGATGAGATGAAAAGTATTGAAGATGAAGAAAAAGAAATAGAAGAACTGGAAGCATTGATTGTGAAAAGAGAAGCCAAAGGGCATGGTAAGTACAGAGGAAAGTTACCTATCAAATTTTTTTCTTGCAGTAAAATAGGTCATTTTTCTTCAAGATGTCCCGAAAGAGTTTCTAAGTACAAATCTGAGAAGACTAGATTTCAAAGGAAATGCTATTGTGTTGAAGAAGGTGTAACTAATGAAGAATCTGATAAAGAAACTAGAAATGAAGATGAATGGGTATTCATTGCTATCAAAGAAAATGGCTAGGTGTCCATTGAATCTTCTAGTAATGTGAATGTTGAGAAAGTCGTTGCAGCAAAAATTGAAGAAAAGGATGAGTGGGTAATTGACAACGGATGCTCACATCATATGTCTGGTGACAAAAGTAAGTTTGTAAGCTTGGAAAACTATGTTGGTCATGTTTTAAGATTTGGAGACAACACTTCTGGCATGAGTCATGGCAGAGGCACTATTTATTTTGGTGGTAAGCACAATATTGATAAGTTCTTAATGTAGAAGGCTTAAAGCATAAATTTTTGAGTGTTGAACAGATGGTAGACAAGGGTTGCAATCTTTAATTCAAGGATGGTAAGTGAAAAATAAGGGGAAGTTTTGAAAATATGATTACTTTAGGAACAAAGACAAAAGGTAATATCTTTCATTTGAGTTTTTCTAGTGAAAGTTGTTTAATTTATCAAATTGATGCAAGTTGGTTATGTCATAGGAGGTTGTGTCATGTGAAATTTGATAAAATTTTCAAGATAAGCTTTACTCAAGAAGTTAGAGATCTTCCTAAGTTGGTGAAGCCTACTAACACTATGTGCAAGGAATGTCAGATGGTAAGGCAGACAAAAAATTCTTTCTGGAGAAAACAGTATAGCTCTAATGGAGTATTGGATTTGATACATACTAATTTATATGGTCCATCCAAAATCAAAAGTCTACAAGGTGAAAGGTACTTTATGTTGCTCATTGATGATTATTCTAGAACGATATGGGTTGTTTTTTAAGAGGAAAACATTATAATTTGTTAAAAAGTTTCAAATCTATGGAAAAAAATGAGAGGAGAAAAGATCAAATGCCTAAGGTCAGACAAAGTTGGTGAATTCACTTCCAAAGATTTCAATTATTTCTGTGAAGAGCATGTAATCCAAAGACAACTATCTACCCACCAGACCCCTCAAGAAAATGGAGTTGTTGAAAGAAAGAAAAAAACCATTCTAGACATTGCTAGAACCATGATGTTGGAAGCAAATGTTCCTCATTTCTACTGGAGAGAAGTTGTAAGTACTACTATGTATACTATTAATAGGGTGAATGTCAACAGTAATTTTGGTAAGACACCTTTTGAGCTATGGTTTGGTTATAAGCCTACTGTCAAGTATTTCAAATTTTTTGGAGCCAAATGCTACATCAAGAGAGATGATGATATAGGAAAATTTGATGCTAGAAGTGATGAAGGAATATTTTTGGGTTACTCTACTATAAGAAAAGCTTACCGATGCTTCAATAAGAGTTTAAAGAAAATGGTTGAAAGTGCAAATGTCAAAGTTGATGAAGATATTTGTAGACCATCCAGATGTAGTGGATATGATTCAGATGATCAATATGATAGTGCTAACAATAGGAATGATGTTCAGGCACATAATCAACTTCAAATTATTCTGGTGAACCAAGGGAATCAAGAGGTAGAGACTAGCATAAGTGTAAAAGAAAGAACACAAGAACAAAAAGTTAGAGAAAATCCTAAGACTCCCAAGTATGTAAGGTGAAATCAATCTATCAATCAGATCATAGGGGATAAGAGAAAAGGTGTGCAAACTAGAAGAATAATTTTAGAAGATTATTGTCTAATTTCCAAAACTGAGCCTAGCAATATCAATGAAGCATGCTAAGATGAATATTGGATGGAAGCCATGAAAGAAGAACTAATGCAGATAGAGAAAAATGATACATGGGATCTTGTTCCTATACCTTAGAACAAGTGTGATTGGAACTAAATGGGTGTTTTGGAATATGCTGAATGAGCAAGGTGAGGTAGTCAGAAACAAAGCAAGACTAGTTTGCAAAGGGTACTCATAGATGGAAGGTATTGATTTTGAAGAAAATTCTTCCCCAATTGCGAGAATTGAAGCTGTAAGATTATTTATTGCTTATGCTACTTTCAAGAATTATAGTCTATCATATGGATGTAAAGTCAACATTTTTTAATGGTAAGCTAGAAGAAGAAGTCTATGTTGAACAACTAGATGGATTTCAACTGATTGACAAAGAAAATATGGTACATGCTAATTGAAGAAAGCTCTATATGGAGTCAAGCAATATCCTAGAGCTTGGTATGCTAGATTCGATAAATACTTGTTGAAACTTGGATTCGATAAAGGTATTGTTGACAACAATCTGTATTTCAATTTGGATTAGAATAAAGAATTGATCATTGTAGTCTTTGTTGATGATGATTTGTGTATGAAGTTTCCTGATGAAATGAAAAGTGAGTGTGAAATGTCAATGATAGGAGAGATGAAATCATTTTTAGGATTGCAAATAACTCAGTTAGATGATGGTTTTTTTGTATCTCAGTCTAATTATGTGAAAGAGCTGCTGAAATTTTTTGGCATGGCAGATTCAAAGCCAGTTGGTACACCTATGGTAACCAGATGCAAACCTACACAAAGTGATGATTCTCCTAAAGAAAATAAAATGAGATACAAGTCAATGATTGGTGGATTAATCTATTTGACTCAGACCAAGCCAGATATAATGAATTTTGTATGCATGGTTGCTAGATATCAAGCTGATCCTAAAGAGTCTCATGTGACTGCTATGAAAATAAATTTTAGATACCTGAAAGGGATAGTTGATCTTGGTCTTTGGTATCCTAGGGATGATGATCTTATCCTCATTGCTTTCACAGATGCTGATTGGGTAGGCGATGTGGATGAAATAAAGAGTACTAGTGGCGGTGCATTCTTCTTAGGGAAGAAATTGGTATCTTGGCTAAGCAAAAAGTAGAATTTTGTTTCATTATCTACTACTAAGGCATAATATATTTTGGCTGCAAACAGTTGTACTCAAGTATTGTGGATGAAGCAAATTTTGAGAGATGTTAGAATTGAGTATGAAGAACTGGGAGTGAATTAGTTATCACAAAAACCAAATTTATTCAACATTAATCAACCTTTAATCTCAAATTTGATAATTAATAGTGCAAGCATAAATAATTAACACATTAGAGACACATGAACACCAAGATTTTATACACGGAAACCCTATTAGGGGAAAAATCATGGTGGATGTTAGTCCACAAGATTATACCCTATTAGAAGTATAATGAAAAATGAATAAGGAATGCACTTGCATTCAGTCACACTATCTAGAGCACACTGCCCAGAGGAAGGCTTGCTACCTTACATACAATAATCAGATTAAATCCATTTGATGAACATGAACTAAGAAATTAGCTTCTTCATAAGCCTGATTACAGTTCCATTTAGGCACAAACACTTCGCTCAACCTTCTTCACACTTTGCTTAATCTCTTTCACACTCTACTCTACTCCTAAATGATTTGACCTTTATTTGCACATGTACTTCACATACACACACTGAGCATACCCCCAAAATGAGGAAAAAAACCACTCTTATATATTTGCCACACATATTTACATCGACTACTCTGTCGACCACAAATAAATAATAAATTACAACTGTCGGCCTCAATACATAAATAAATATTAGTGCGCACAAACACAAGTTAGACACAACATTGTGAGGACCCAAATACACACCTTCGAACATGACAAAAAATAACAGATTAATCTTCATGGATCCGTAACACACTACCACCATCATGTCGGCCAAGAACATGAAAATTGGAACACACATCAAAAAAATCTTTGATCATGAACACTCTGATCAATGAGGACACACATAACTGATAAATAATGATCTAGACTCATCCATGAACATCATAGGAACTTTTGCAACAACTGAAATTGCCATAATTTCATCCTCTTCTTCTAAGAACACCTGCTGCAGTAACAAAACAACTGTAGGAACATAAAACTTCCTAACTTTCTCAAATATTGATACGTACCACTAAAAATTTTGGACAACACACTAGATAGACTGAGCAACAAACCCTTTAGTGTGTACCACTTGATTATCAACTTACAACACTTACCACCACTCTAACCTTCTCAGCTTCACTGACTACTTGCAATATATTTATTACAATTTTCTCAATCTCCTCGACATATACAACCTTCAAAATCACCAATGCTAATAGTGTTGACATCAATGAAAACCACATATCAAAAATGTAACCACAACATTGAACAATCTCCCCCTTTGGCATTTATGGCAATACATGATGTGAAAAATGCCATCTACCCAACTAGCTCTTCTCCAATAATCTCTCCCTTAGATTGTGCACTCTTTTCCAATTTTCTCCTTCCACTTTGTTCTTCTCCCATTTTTTTCACATTTCTTCTCCCCCCCTTTGACATCAATGCCAAAGGTACACATGCTTTGATCCTCATATTTAGCACATTTGACTACTCCCCCTTAGTAGCATCCACCACAACATCAATCCAAAATGAGATATGGCTATGAATTCACAGACTGATGCAATGATTTGCATCTTAGTTTAGATTAGGAGGGGAAATCACCCCTAAATTTCATCTAAGATACTCAAAAGTATCCTTAGGAAATGGCTTAGTAAATATGTCTACAATTTTCTCCTTGGTAGGTATATACTCCAGTCTAACTTCTTTGTCACTTATTTTATATCTCAAGAAGTGATATTTGATGGATATATGTTTTATCTTTGAATGTAGTACTGGATTCTTAGAAATGTTTATGGCACTTGAATTGTTACATAATATGAAAATGGGTTCTTCATACTCAACTTTGACATCTCTTAGCATTTGCTTCATCCATAATACTTGAGTACAACTATTTTCCACAACAATATATTCTGCCTCAGTAGTAGATAATGAAACAAAATTCTACTTTTTCTTAGCCAAGATACCAACTTCTTCACTAAGAAGAATGCACTACCACTGATACTCTTCTTGTCATCTACATCTCCTACCCAATCAGTATTAGTGAAAGCGCTCAAGATAAGATCATCATCCCTAGGATATCAAAGACCAAGATCAGTTGTCCCTTTTAGGTATCTGAAGATCCTTTTCACAACAGTCACATGAGACTCTTTAGGACTAGCTTGATATCTAGCAACCATGCATACAACATTCATTATATATTTCCTAGTCTGGGTCAAATAGATTAATCCACCAATCATTGACCTATATATTGTTTGATTTTATTTAGGAGAATCATCATTCTATGTAATTTTGCATCTGGTTACCATAGGTGTACCAACTGGCTTTGAGTCTTCCATTCCAAACTTTTTTAGTAACTCTTTTACATATTTAGACTAAGATACAAAAATTCCATCATCTAACTGAGTGATTTGTAGTCCTAAAAATAATTTCAACTCTCCTATCATTGACATTTCAAACTCACTTTTCATTTCATCAGCAAACATCATACACAAATCATCATCACCTTCAAAAATAATGTCATCAACAAAGACTTCAATGATCATTTCTTTATTCTGATCCAAATTGAAATATAGATTTCTATCAAGAGTACCTTTATTAAATCCAAGTTTCAACAAGTATTTATCCAATCTAGAATACCAAGCTCTAGGAGCTTGCTTAAGTCCATATAGATCTTTCTTCAATTGGCATATCATGTTTTCTTTGTCAGTTAGTTGAAATCAATCCGGTTGTTCAACATAGAATTCTTCTTCTAGCTCACCATTTAGAAATGTTGAATTCACATCCATCTTATAGACTTTGTAATTCTTGAAAGTAGCATAGAAAGAAATAATCTTACAACTTCAATTCTAGCAACAAGAGAAAAAATTTCTTCAAAATCAATACCTTCCATCTGTGAGTACCCTTTGCAAACCAATCTTGCTTTGCTTCTGACAACTTCACCTTGTTCATTTAGCTTATTCTGAAACACCCATTTGGTTCCAATAAAAATTTTGTTTTGGGGTCTAGGAATAAGATCCCATGTATCATTTTTCTCTATCTTCATTAGTTCTTCTTTCATGGCTTCCATCCAATATTCATCTTTTCATGCTTTATTGATATTGCTAGGTTTAGTTTTTGAAATTAGACAATACTCTTCTAAAATTCTTCTTCTAGTTTGCGCACCTTTTCTCTTATCTCCTATGATCTCATTATCAGAATGATTTCACCTTACATACTTGGGAGTTTTAGGATTTTCTTTGACTTCTTCTTCTATTCTTTCTTTTGCATTTCAGCTAGTTTTTGCTTCTTGATTCTCTTGGTTCACTAGAACAATTTGAAGTTGATTATGTGTCTGAACATTATTTCCATTGTTAGTATTATCATGTTGATCATCTGAATCATATCCACTACATCTAGATGGTCTAACAATATATTCATCAACTTTGACATTTTCACTTTCAACCATTTTCTTCAACCTTTTATTAAAGCACCGATAAGATTTTCTCTTAGTAGAGTACCCTAAAAATATTCCTTCATCACTTCTAGCATCAAACTTGCCTATATCACCATCTCTCTTGATGTAGCATTTGCTTCCATTTTTTTTTGAAATATTTGACAATAGGCTTATAACCAAACCATAGCTCAAAAGGGGTCTTACCAGAATTACTATTGACATTCACCCGATTAATGGTATACATAGTAGTACTTACAGCTTCTCTCTAGTAGAAATGAGGAACATTTTCTTCTAGCATCATGGTTCTAGCAGTTTCCAGAATGGTTTTGTTCTTTCTTTCAACAAATCCATTTTGGTGAGGGGTTCAGGGAGCAAATAATTTTCTTTGGATTCCATGCTCCTCACATAAATAATTGAATTCTTGAGAAGTGAATTCACCACCTCTATCTGACCGTAGGCATTTGATCTTTTGACCTATCGCATTTTCTGCCATATCTTTGAAGCTTTTGAATTTTTCTAATGCTTCATGTTTTTCTCTTAAGAAAGAAACCCATATCATTCTAGAATAATCATCAATAAGCAACATAAAATACCTTTCTCCTTGTAGACTTTTGATTCTTGATGGACCACATAGATTAGTATGTATCAAGTCTTGTACTCCATTAGAGCTATACTGATTGCTCCAGAAATATTTTCTAGTCTGCTTTCCCATCTGACATTCCTTTTTACATAGTGTTAGTAGGCTTCACTAACTTAGGAAGATATCTGACTGATTGAGTAGAGCTTATCTTGACAATGTTATCAAATTTCACATGACACAACCTCCTATGCCCTAACTAGCTTACATCAATTTGAGCAATTAAACAAATTTCACTAGCAACACTCAAGTGAAAAATATTACGTCTTGTCTTTGTACCCGAAGCAATCATATTTCTAAAACTTCCCCTTATTCTGCACTTACCATCCTTGAATTGAAGATTGTAACCCTTGTCTATCATATTTCCAACACTCAACAAGTTATGCTTTAAACCTTCTAAATAAAGAGCATCATCAATATTATGCTTACCACCAAAATAAATAGTGCCTCTACCATCGAATCACACTAGAAGTGTTGTCTCCAAATATTACAACACCACTATCATAGTTTTCCAAGCTTACAAACTTTCTTTTGTCACTAGTCATATGATGTGAGCATCTGATTTCAATTACCCACTCATCCTTTTCTTCAATTTTTACTGCAATATCTTTCTCAACATTCGCATTACTAGTAGGTTTAGTGGACACCTGACCATTTTCTTTGATAGAAATGAATACCCATTCATCTTCATTTCCAGTTTCTTTATCAAATTCATCATCAATAACAACTTCTTCAGCATGATAGCATTTCTTTTGAAATCTAGTCTTCTTAGGTTTGTACTTAGAAACTCTTTCAGGACATCTTGATGCAAAATGGCCTATTTTACTGCAAGAAAAACATTTGATAGGTAACTTTCCTTTGTATTTACCATGACCTCTGGCTTCTTTTTTCACAACAAATGCTTCCATTTCTTCTAATTTTTTTTCTTCATATTCAATTTGTTTCATCTCATCTTCATATTTGAATGTCCTTTTGGAACTCTCTCCCGGATTGTATCTTTGTTGGCTTTTTCCAGATACAATAGCTTTGAATGCAAACTCGTTCTTAGGAGTAGATTCACCAAATTCACTTAACTCAAAGGCAACAAATTTTCCAATTAGCATGTCTCTTGTCACATTTGTCACTGTCCTAAGTTCATCAATAGCATGAGTTCTTGTTTTGTAGGAGGGAGGCACATATCTATGTATCTTAGCCACAATTTCTTCTTCATCCAAGGTTCCACTAACACATCTAATGCTCATCGCCAGTTCATTTATCTTTTGAGAGAAAGAGAGGATGTTCTGATCTTCACTCATTTTCATGTCTTCCCACTTGAATTTTAAAATTTGTAGCTTAACACTTTTCAATAGTGCATCTCCATCATACAATGTCTCCAAATTTTTCCAGATCTCATGTGCAGTCTTCAATCCTATCATATTTGTCATCTCTGAATTTGTCAAAGTACTCAACAATGCTTCAATAGCCTTGGTATTAGCTTGTTCTTGCTTTATCTCATTTTCAAAGGATGGACCATTATGAGGAATAGTATATGCACTTTGTGTGATCTTCTAGAAACGTTCTCCAATGCACTTCAAATGAACCTCCATTCTGACTTTCCATAAAGAGTAGTTTGTACCATCAAATCTAGGTCTGTCCTTCTTATATGATGCCATCTTGGATCACCTCAAGCTATTAGAATTATTCAGAGGAACTAGCTCTAATACCAATGGTTGAAAAAATAAGGATAGACAACTGAGAGGGGGGTGTGAATCAGTTGTCACCAAAATCAAAATTATTCAGCATTAATCAACCTTTAATCTTAGATCTGATAATTAACAGTGAAAGCATAAATCAATAACACATCAAAGACACATGAACACCAAGATTTTATACGTGGAAACCTTGTTAGGGGAAAAACCATGGTGGGTGTTAGTCTACAAGATTATACCCTGTTAGAAGTATAATGAAAAACAAATAAGGAATTCACTTGCATTCAAGCACACTACCTAGAGCACACTGCTCAAAGGAAGGCTCATTGCCTTACATACAATAATCAGATTAAATCCATCTGATGAGCATGAACTGAGAAATTAGCTTCTTCACAATCCTGATTACAATTCCGGTTAGGCACAAACACTTCGCTCAACCTTCTTCACACTCTACTCAATCTATTTCACACTCTTCTCTACTCCTAAATGATTTGACCTTTATTTGCACATATACTTTGCATACACATAGCAAGCATACCCCCAAAATGAGGAAAAAATTGCTCTTATATATCCGCCACATGGATTTACATCAAATACTTTGTCGACCACAAATAAATAATAAATTACAACTGTCGGCCTCAATACATAAATAAATCTGAATGCACACCAACACAAGTCAGTCACAACATTCTGAGGACCCAAATACACACCTTCTAACATCCAAACAATAAAATATTAATCTTCATGGATCCACAACATGCTACCACCATCATGTCAACCAAGAACATGAAAAATCAAGCACACATCAGAATAATATCTGATCACGAACACTCTGATCAATGTGGGCGTACAAAACTGATAGAGCACGATCTAGAGTCATCCATGAACATCACAAGAACATGCGTAACAACTGAAATTGCCATAATTTCATCCTCTTCTTCCAAGAACACCTGCTACAGTAACATAACGACTGTAGGAACATAGAACTTCATAACTTTCTCAAATCTTGATGCGTACCATTGAAAATTTTAGATAACACACTAGATAGACTGAGAAAAAAACACTTTAGTGTGCACCACCTGATTATCAACTTACAAAACTTACCACCACTCTAACCTTGTCAGCTTCACTGGCTGCCTGCAATATATTTATTATAATTTTTTGAATCTCCTCGACATATACAACCTTCAAAATCACTAATTCCAATAGTGTTGACATCAATGATAACCACATATCAGCAATGCAACCACAACATCCAACAAAATATTACTATTTTAATGCGAATGATAGTATTTTAGATGAAGATTTAGAATATGAAGATCCAGATGACAATGAATGCTTGTTCTTGGTGATTAAGGATGAACCTACTTCTACTAAATTAGAAAGATAGTCAAAAGAAATTCCTCCAGAGAAGGAGAAGGAGAAAAATGAAGGTATAGTTATCTCTTCCCTACATGCTAAACATGAAAATAATTTTTGGGTAGTTGATAGTGATTTCTTACATCACATGACTGGTGACAAGAGTAATTTTGTGGAACTTGAGAAATATGATGGAGGTCTAGTTATGTTTGGAGATGACATTGATGCTAAAATCTATGGGATAGGTTAAGTAAGTTTTGATGGCAAGCATCATACTAATGATGTTTAATATGTTAAGGGTTTAAGGAATAATTTGTTGAGTGTTGGTCAGATGTGCAAAAAAGGATATGATATTGTGTTTAAGGATGAGAAATGTGAGATTTGAAAAATGATCTAGAACATTGATTTCCATGGGAAATAAATCTGAAGGGGATATTTATCAACTTAAAGGTGTTGATGGACAATGTTTAATGACTCAAATAAATGACAGTTGGCTATGGCATAGGAGAATGTGTCATATGAATTTTGATAACTTGGCAAGAATTAGTTATGTCCAAGTCGTGAGAGATCTACCGAGAATTACAAAGCCTATAAATGCTATATGCATGAATTTCCAGTTCGAGAAGAAAACAAGAAGTCATCATAGATCAAGAGAAAAATCTACTACTGGATTGCTAGATTTGGTTCATACTGACCTTTGTGGTCCTATGAGAGTGCAAAGTCTACTTGGTGAAAGGTACTTATGCTTTTAATTGATGATTATTCTAGATATACATGGGTTACATTTCTAAGAGAGAAACCCAATGCATTAGATAAATTCAAGGCAATCAAGGCTATGGTTGAAAATGAAGTGAATTTGAAGATTAAATGATTAAGATCTGATAGAGTTGGAGAATTCAACTCTTATGAGTTCAATATGTTTTGTGAAGTGCATGGTATAAAGAGACAACTATCTGCTCTGAGAACTCCTTAGAAAAATGGAGTTATTAAAAGGAAAAATAGAACAGTTCAAGAAGCTACTAGGTCAATGATTACAAAAGTTGCATTATCAGAAGTTTATTGGAAATAATCTATTCACACTATTGTATATGTATTCAATCGAGTTTAGACAAGAGAAAATAGTACAAAGACTCCCTATGAGATATGGCATAGAAGAATCACTATAGTCAAATATTTCAAGGTATTTAGAAGAAAATGCTATATTAGAAGAGATGAGGAAACTTTGGGTAATTTTGATGCAATAAATGATGAAGGAATATTTCTTGGATAATCTACAAAAAGAAAGGCATACAAATGTTTTAAAAAAAAATTGATGAAAATTTTAGAAATATTGAATGTGAAAGTTGATGAAACAATAAAGAATTCAATTGATATTGATGGGTATATGTTTGATGAACATGATTGTGCAAGAATCAAAGAAGTTGTGGAAGAACAGGATAAAGATGAGCAAGAAAATTAGAATGAACAAAATGAAAGTGAAGAAGATGCTCTAGTGATGTCCCCTAAGACACTGAAATATTTACAAGGGAATCTGTAACGTTGGAATAAAATTGCAAACAAGATTAATCTAATAAAAGAAAATTTAACTAATTTAATCCTATGCTAACAACAAAGAACAATGAAAATTATAAACAAATAAACAAGAATGATCTCACCAAATATCTGTAAAAATCCTTGAATGACCTCAATTGCTCTTCTCCATTTTGTCGTTGTAATATAGTTGCCCTCATATTTCTTAGGTATGCAAGTATGGCCTATTAATTATTGATTTAGTAAAATATCGAAGATTCTTGAATAAGCTTCCTAAAAGTATAAATATTTTGGGAGGAGGGATAATGATAATGTCAGGTCAATTTATAGAAAATTGATTTTCGAATGATCGACTCAAATTCAAAAGATAGATCGACTATTGTGATTAATGAATGCCATGCTATAGAGTTATGTTCAGTAATAATACAAGTTAGAAAGCCTACATGATAGAGATTAAATTAAGTAATAATTTAATCTGGTGTTGAGACTTTTCAAAAATTAAAAGAATAGAGATTGTATGTGAAAGATAAAGAAGAAATGTGTTCGAACACATGAATGAATTATTTAATTAATAATAGGTTACACATAGAAGAATACGAATGATTGATTAAGACAAAAGGTCTATTTGTCAAAAATAAGCAGATATTAAATTAGGAGATAACTGACTAATGAATAATTAGATAACTAAGTGATTATCTAATCAGAGATGAATATGCCAAGAATAATTATTTTTATGAATTAAATGGTTATTTAATTCAACATTCAAAATTTGGGGATTAAATTAAATAAATAAAGATTTATTTAATTGACTATAAAAAAGGTTAAAGAATAATTAAATAATTTGAAACGAATATTTAATTATAGTCAGAAATGTGATAAATGGTAAATTAAATAATAATTCATTTAATTTAGAAAGGGGATCAATTAATTAGTGACATAATTAAATAAATAACATTTATTTAATCAATCAAGAAATAATAAAGGTTATAATGAATTAATTAAATAATTTAAAGTTATTTAATTAATAGAGGATGGATGACTTTAGAAAATAATTAAATAATTAACATTGTTTAATCATGACCATGAATATGAGAATTATGTCAAAAATGGTGTAGCAGGCCTAGACCAATTTTCAGTGTCTATAGTTTGCCCCTCTTTGATACAATGTCATTTCGGCCTTTATGTCAAATCAAATTATTTAAAACATGCCCTTGTCATGCCTCGGTGTGAAATATGTTAGGGTATGCCCCCTCGGGAAAAATGACAATTTTTGAAATTTTTTTAAAAAAAATTGGAAATTGTCTCGATTAAGTAATTTGATAGTTAGAAGTCTGATGGTGGTGAAAGAAATTGATTTAAAAGTCATTTGGACAATGAAATGGATGTTAGAAGTTGACAAATTACACGTCCATTATAGAAGGTTGGAGAAAAACCCTCAAAAACCCTAGGTATAAATAGGATTTAGGGTGGAAAATCAACTCATTTGCACCCTTAGACTTTAGAAAACCTTGATTTTGGCTCTGAGCTCACAATGAAGATGTCTCTAGTACCATACATAGAGCATTGTGGCTATTGCATCCAGACCTTTAGATGCCCAACTAACGTAGGACCCCTGATATGTACCCTTGAACCGCCTTTTAAAATTTCAATTTTCATATGCGTCACTTTTTAATCAACGCATATGCATTCGTACGTGACACATGCGCTCGTAGAACGAAACATATGTGAAAACAAGTCTAGGTCATTTTAGGTCTATTTTGTAATCAACACATTTACTTTTGTCTACATCCCATGTGCATGATTGAATTACAATTGTTATTGATATTGTCGCATGTAGTTTAGTGCAACACATCTGTTTTAATGCATTGCATTTGTAAAAAATGACGCATCTGCATGCTACATAGGAGTGATTGGTTGTGTGACACTTTTGAAGTAAAACAACACATATGCATGTTCAAACGACGCATTTGACTGTCAAACTTTTGAATTTTTTTATGATGTAAAAATGAATGTTCTACATTTTGACACAGAGTATTTTGACACATTTGTAGACTATGTTGGATCATATATACACCCGAGAGTCAAGGCCGAACACTTATGAGCTGCAAGACCAGTTACAAAGTGCTAAGACACGTTTGATATGGAGGTTAGGATTGCACCATGTTTTTACTATGCCCATTATTTAGGCGAACAGAGGTATGTTGACCGCTCTTTGTGAGAGATGGAATTATGAGAACTCCTCTTTTCATTTGCCTACTAGAGATGCAACTATTACTTTAGAGGATGTCTATAGGATTCTGAGATTTCCTATTGTGGGTGAGTGAGTATTATATGGTACCCAAAGAGGATATAGTGAGATTACCCAATTTTATGTTTATGATGATATGAGAGGATTGATTGCATACTATGTACATTGATTGCTGGTATTTTTCTTCCTGACTGTCGAGGTCATGGTTTCCTGTTGGGTGGGGGGAGATTCTGGTGGGGATGTTAGAGTGACAGGTAGTTTATGCATGGGGCCCCTATTTACTTGCCATGTTATACTTTCATTTACATGATATTTCATATAGGGATGCATCGTCGATGAGATGTGGGACTACCTTGCTTATGATATGGGGGT
>CM021102.1:762842688-762894605 GCA_007115665.2 Sequoiadendron giganteum
TTTAGTTTGAATAGATGGATTTTATGGGGAATCTCACATACTTGTTTGCATGCATATGATCTAACAAATAATGTGTTTTGTTGCTCTTGTGCATTTGCAGGTTTAGCGGTTCACAGTGATAATGCAACTCAACATATTTCAAAGGGGAACTCATGAAGGCAATTGGGTGCTCGTTCCCCTCGTTATCCTTTTGGGTTAGGGTGCTGGCACATGAATGATATGAAGCAAATGAATAGATGTAGAAAGGCTTAAGATAGTTTGGACTGACTAGTACCAGTGCTTCTATAATTTCTTGTTTAATTTCTTTAAAGGCTTTCTTCACCTCAGGATTCCACTTGATGTTGGCATCTTGCTTTAACATAGCATTGAGTGGTTTGACGATTTCTGCAGACAAAGTTGATATTTTCAAAGAAAGATTTTAACTCTTTCTTGCTGCTTGGTAGTTGAATCTTCATGATGGCCTGTATTCACTTGGGGTCAATGGAAATCCCCATTTCTGATAGGATGTGCCCTAATAATTTTCCCTCAGTGACCCTGAAGATACATTTCTTCAGATTGAGGGAAACCCCAAATTCACGACACCTCTGAAAAACTCATCACAAATGAACAACATGACTGCCTCATTGCTTTGAGAATACAGTTCAATCATCCATGTAGATGATTATACACTTTCCAATTAGATCTTTGAATACAATTTCCATGGCATGTTGAAAGGTGCCGTCGACGTTGATGAGTCCAAATGGCATTCATTTGTAGGAAAAGGTGCCCCACTTGGTGGTGAATTCTGATTTATGTTGATCTTCATACTACACCATAACTTGGTTGTACCCTAAATACCCATCCAAGAAGGACATTATTTGAGAACCATTTACTATCTGTAGTACCTCATCCAATGGCGATACAGGATAGTTGTCCTTTTCTGAAGCTCTATTTAGATTGCGGAAGTCAACACACAATCTGATGTCTCCATTCTTTTTTCCAACTGAGACCAAGGTGGCAACCCATGTGGAGTGTTGAACTAGAAAAATAATCCTAGCAAACAACAACTTTTGCACTTCCTTAAATATGATTGGCTCTAGTAAAGCATTGATAGGGTGTTGCCATTGTCGGAATGGCCTCACATCCAGTCTGAGGGGGATGGTGTGCATGATTATTGAGGTGTCATATGTTTTCAGATCCTCATAGCTCCAAGAAATGACATCGTGATACCTTTGCAAATAATCTAATATGCCCTTTCTTTCCTCGGGTGTGCACACCTTGCCAATAAATACATTCTTTGCATCCCCAATCTTTCAGAGGTTATAGATGTCACAATATACATTGATGGCTTCTTTCTTTGCCTGCTAATCTTGATCCCTAATATGATCTAGATCAAATATTCACTCAAGTTGGAACATCCCCTTGGGGATAGTGTTGGATTTGAGGCTAATCACCTCTTCTATATCAAGTTCAACCTCCTCAGGGTCGACCTCATCAATTATTTATGCGTCGAACACATCGGAGCTAGTAATGAAGTCCAGGATGTGTTTATCATCATTGAATACCTAGAAATTTGAGACATTGTCTGGCACAGACAAAATGGATGTAAGATCTATGGTAAACCTTTTAAGGCTCGATAATGACAATGGTTACAAGGTGCTAGCCGCTTGTACTAAGGCATTGGCAATATAGTTTTGAGAGTGACAGATCAAATGTATGTTGAATGCATCCAATCCTTCTAGTAGATCCCACACCCAATGCCGGTAATTAGTTAGTCTTCAATCATAACAAGAGTAAATATTTCTCACCTTCTTTATGAGTAACTCTGAGTCCCCAAAGACTTGTAACATTTTGACCCCTTTTGTAAGTGCCATGAGGAGGCCAAGGACCAAAGCCTCGTATTATGCTATGTTATTAGTGTAGTAAAATTGAAGCCTGTGAGCAGTGAAGTATGAATTACCTTTGGGGCTAATCAACTTGAAGCCCACTCTAGCTCCATGCTTGGATTTGGATCCATTGAGGCACAGTGTCCAGAACTCGAGAGAGTCCTTGGTCTTGGGATCAATAGATCTAACTTCTCTAGATGGTTGCCTTATTTTAGCAACCTTAGGAGGTGGCATGGATTCTATGTTGATCTGATTTGGAAGTGGTGGCCGGGCTTCCAACCTAGGAGCGACCTTCCTTTTGATATGTTAAACTACTATTTGGCATAAATAACACTCAAATTCTGAGTGGGTAGAATTATGTACACTACATGGACTAGGAAGCATGAGCTCCTATAAATTCATTATGGATCCCAAACTAAGCTGATCCTACACACTATTTTCCATGAAGTCTTGGAGGCCATCTAGCAATTAGAGGCTACCTTCCACACAAGATTCCTTGTTATCTAATTCGGTCAATATTTGAATAGTTTGAGGAGTGTGATCCAAAACACCAAGTGGGCTACACAAGACAAGAAGTAACTCCCCAGCTGTCTCCTCTCCAAATAATTCTTATCCATCTGAGTATGCAACGTGACAGTAATTTCCCAATTCCGTTTCAGTAAATAACACCTCATTTGTGTTGTTGTATTTAGTGATCATATACTTCATATGTGGATCTCGGTCTATTCGAATATGATTCAACATCCCATTTCATGGTAGCTAAAGGTGGGAATAGTTAGTTGTAGCATACCCATTCAGTGCTCTCGTGAAATCCCTGCCCAAAATTGTGCCATAAGTATCTAGGATGTCAGCAACTTGGATGTCAATAGTTTGTTGTATCCATGGGTCAACAACTATTTGCATAGGTATTTTGTTAATCTCACCCACTATGTTGATCTTAGTTTTATCAAGTTGTGTCACCTTGCATCTAGAAGGGGTTGGAACTATTCCCATAGCCTTGCACATTCTCAAGGGCATGACGTTGGTGGAAGCTCTCGAATCGAGCAGGCAGTTATGGAGGTTTTCACCAAATAATCTGGTAGTAGCTAGGAAGGGAGGAGTTTCCAAATTCCCTTCAAATAATTCTTTGGAAACATCCACTTGGGAAACTTAGCCCTTATCCTTATCATTTCCCTTGTTTTGGGCTTGTGTCTGATCTATTTTTTTGGTGGGCTACTTGTTTGCTTGCTGATTTGCAGGCGGATCAACCTTCCTGTTGAAAACTTGTCTGACGATTGACTCATTTTGCTAATCCTTGAAGGAAACCCTTTTAGAAGGAGTTTCTTGAGTTGATATAGATGAAGTTTTTGATTTATCATTCTAAAGAAGGCATTCCTCATAGCTAGGACCTTGAATAGGTGAAAGGCGGGCACACTCAGCTTTAGCTTCTTAAATTCTTCCATCATGTATTCTTCCATTTTCTCAACTTCATCATAAGTGATATTTTGGGAAGAGATAGTGGTATTCTAGAAGGAGCTAGTAGGCTGATTTTGGTTTTGGTTTTGCTACTTGTTCTTGTTAAAGTACTGCATGGGTACATGGGGGTAGCCTGGATAGTTGCTAGCATTCGGGTCAGGAGGGGTGCTGAAATTGTTAGGTGGAGTGAAGGTTGTGAAAGGACCACTAGCATGTCCACCAACCTGCCTATTCCTAAGGTCGTAGGGGGTAGTCCTTTGGTGAAACATTTGGACTTCATCCATTTGGAATTCATCTTTCCTAGGCTCTTCCTCATCCTTATAGCCATTATCTATTGAATTGAAAAGCTGAGCCAAAGGGCTTTCAAAACTCACCTCCTCCGCCTTGTTGTTACTTAAAGTGATCTCCTCCTTCTCAGGCACATTGCTCTTAGCCTTAGGGAAAGGAGCCTGATTGACCACCAACACCGAAGAGTCACAAGGCTCAAAAGGGATGAGGTCCCTACACCCCAAGCTATCAACAACATTCTAGACTTCAACCTAGAAAATTTTAGCATCCATCTGGAATTCTGGGCAGTCTAATTCATAATGCTGACTTGTTTTGTGTATGCGACACCAACCAGATAGATCATCCTATTCCAGGTAGACTCCACTTGTATTCTTGTCATTATTGTTGGGCTGATCGAGAGGTGTGGGGACACCACTGTTATTGGGCATTGTATTCCACATCTGGTTCTGCCTCTGGGAGGGTTGTCTGTCAAAGTTCTACCCTGAATTCTGATTCCTGTCATAGTTTTATCCGGACGATGTGCTGGTGTCCCGATTATCACAACTATCATGACTGTAGTATTTGATGTTGGCTTGAATCTTTCTCTGTGAGGCTTGCAGCTGATTGTTTTGATTTCTCAAGTGTGTCATCTCCGTGGAAATTTTCTTGATCATCTCTGTTAGTTTATCGATCCGATCTTTCTTCACATTGTTTGGTTGTGGAGCTGCATTTTGGAGGAACACCGACTATGCCACTGGATGATTTTGGTGAGTAGGTAGGTACTCAAAAATTTGAAGATATGTCAGGACTTGGGGTGGCTAAGCATGGACCTGCTGCTATTGGGGCAGTAAATAGTGAGGAATCGAAGGTGCTTGGTTCATTGGTTGTCCCAAATGAGGCACTATGGGAAACTGCGGTACTGGATTCATGAGGGGCGTTTGCTGTTGAAGGGCTTGAGTAAGCCCCTAAATTTGTGCGAGATGAGCAACTTGTCCCAAAGAAGGAAGTGGGCCAAAAATATTCTATCCCCAGTTTGTGCTAGCAATGATGGCCTACGCGTACACATCTACCAATTTGGCAAGTAGAGGTCACATCCTCTTTACTAATGTTGCAGTAAGATTATCCAATTCTGCATAATAAATAGGTAAAATAGCAGAATCATTGAACATGTACAGGTCCTATATCTGAGTATATTCTCTGTGGAAGTGATCATTAAAGGAGCTAATTGGTTCGTTGATCTCCCTTTGGACCAACATAAAATGTCAGTACAATTTTGTGGGGTTGATTGGGGTTTTGAACTTCTGTAGGAAAGCATTCTTCAAAAGGTCCCACATGTCGATAGTTCCTGCAGGAAAATTGATGTACCAATAGAAGGCCTCCTCTCCTAAGGAGTAGGGAAATAACTAGAAAGCCACATCCTCATGTATAATCTGCATAGTCTTCAAGACAATCTCAAAATTCCCGACATGCTCCTTTGCTGTCCTTTGCGGATCCTTGGGGTTGAACTTCGAGAAAAAGCACTCAGGGTTCTCTGGCATGTCATGATAGAGGTTGAAAGCCAAAGGAGATGGATTGTTGCCCAACCATGCCATCAGAGGGGGCGGTGGAGGTAACTATTCCAGATTGACTTGTGATTGGAAAGGGGCAGCAACGGTTGATGGAACATCTCCTGGAAGTGGGATTGTGTTGGGATAGAAGGTAGCATCTAGCCCTTGGGAACCAAAAACCTAGAAGGTTGCTTGAAGAAGGTGTGTTGGAGAGTATGCTTCCAAGAATGAAGGAGAACACGATGGCGAATGGATAGAAGAGGAAGGTGATGATGAAAGCAAAGTGGGTTGAACAAATGTGTTGGAGGCAGATGCTTCCCCTCTCTTAGCTCTCTTAGCTCAAGTAGGGGGCGGTAGCTCCTGGAATTCCTGTTTGTTTGGAGTAGACCTTAATACTCTGTAAAATATCTTAGGGGAGAAAAACCCGATTTGATCTAGCTTAGCTCCAAAGAGGCCCTTCTTTTAGTGCCAGTTCTGTTGATGGGTGTTTTTGCACACCTTCTCAACACAGGTAATGCATAGGTGCATCACCTCTCTTGAAAGGAAATATCCAACAAGTTGCTGAAAATAACCCCAAGGTCTCTCGGGTGTCAGGTCATGACTTGCAAAGGATACATCAGATGATGTTTGATGTGATCTTGCTGGTAATCAAAAGGTAGACTTATGGAAGCTTAGCTGGGAAGGAGGTCGATTTGTGAATGAATTTGTAAAGATTGAAAGTTACTGTATATTTGCTACAGGTTCAAACAACATTTTTGAACTCCATTTATGACTTAATATTTGGGTTTGCAATGTGCAATGAACCTTAGCATACACTAGTTGTTAAAAAAAGGAAAAAAAAGAAGGAAAATGGGGCAGGGAAGAGAGTAAGTTCTTGGATTTGCAACTACTAATGAATAGTGATCATGGAGGTTTTTGCTGTGGACAAATTCCTAAATACAAAATCTCACTTAACCAGAAATATCACAGTCTCATGAAATTTGTGCTATCTTCTAAGGACTGCATATTTTTTTACCATTCATCCACCATAGACATGTATGAACAAAGATAAATATTTAAAGGGAACTTCAAATTAGAGTCTAGACTAACTTTACACAACCATCTACCAGCATCAAATAGCCAAAAGTATGGACACGAAAGGCATCTACACAACATAAATCTTCACAACCATGGAACAACATTACTAAATCTATTATAGTTGACTAAAAGGAAACTAAAACAACCAAGTAAATTCAACTAAATCATCTAACTTAGAGAGAAGAATCATGAAACATGAGAAGAAACTCAAAAATGCACCAAAGTCAATGTATTTCTATTGCAATTTCTATAGCATGTCTATACAACAACTCAACTCCTACAAAATGAGAGGAGACCGCTATTTATAGTGTCCAAAAGGCAAAAATTGTGGCCAAGCTTTGATCTCATCGTATGGCCAATATTCACTTACATTAGGGCTTCACCTACCCTCAAAATATATCACATTTTAATTTACACTTTTGTCCATATCCTTATTTTGGTCTCTAGTGACAACACTATAGCATTTTGTCTTTTGCTGATTACTCTTTGCTATAGCTATTTTGGAAGTAAATATTTTCCATCAATAGGGCTACCCTCTTGCTTCTTCAAGGCTGCATATTCCATGAAATTTAAAATCATCGCCTATAGCTTATCGACCTCTATGATATCAGATTTTAGCACCTGGTAGTTCCACTCCTCAGAATTATGAATGAGCTTCTCCCAATCTTCATCATACTTGGTGAAGTGATCTGTGAACAACTCAGGCTGGGTGAAGGCTCAGGCAACAAAACTCATGAAATCTGTGGTTATCTCACCTGTCATTCCATCTTCCATCCTCTTCTAGAAGTGAGGCTTCACTTTTTCTGCATCGATATGGACAACGGGTACATCACACCCTGTCATTAGTTTCAAATACCGACTGTAATCTGACCAAACCTCCTTGGCCCAGTCAATATTTGAGTTTACCTTTTCAAGTACTTTCTCTATCCTTTCCTTCTTATTATATTATTCCCTCTTCCTGATATTCATCAGCCAGTGATCATTCTTTTTAAATTCAAATTCCTTCTCCTAGATCTTTCTTGGTAGCTTGAAGATAGCCTCAATCTTTGGGTAGACAGACCCATACTTCATTGAGAAGTTGCCACAAACCTTCTCCATACCCTCAAGAGACTTTTGTATATCCAAGAATTTGTTCGCTATTCAAAAAACATGATTGATGCTCACATTTCCAATGTCCAAGACCTGCCAGAACCAATTTTTCGTAGTCTTGTCCAAGTTTTTTTTCTTTTATAGCTTATCAATTTTATCTTTTGATAGTAATTGCGGTGGGGCCAAGGATGATGTAGGCTGTTCCTCTGTGGATGACCATTCCTAGATGTAGGTTGTCAAATCAACCACCTATGGTTTAAGCTCTTCTTTATAAATATTGTTTTGCTGGATGAGATGGTTTATTGTAGCGACATATTCTTGAAGGTGGTCTACCTTTCTCTCCTAGGTGGCAACTCCCAAGTTGATGGTGGAAATATTGTAACTTATTCCTTGTTCACCCACCATCGGTGTAGCTACCTACACCATCCTAGATCCTCAGGCATCCATTGTTACCTTTGATATGATTTTGGGCTTCTTCTCCTTCTTGATGCTGATTTGGCCTCAGGTCAATATAGCCTCTAGCCTTGCTTTTGGGTCCTTAGGAGCAAGAGCTCTATTATCGAGTTGCTTTTCTAGCCAATCAGG
Organism: Sequoiadendron giganteum; assembly: GCA_007115665.2. NCBI lineage: Eukaryota > Viridiplantae > Streptophyta > Pinopsida > Cupressales > Cupressaceae > Sequoiadendron > Sequoiadendron giganteum. Next base: position 762,850,574 of record CM021102.1, read on the forward strand.
CATTGATAAATTTCCCTTAGGTGACATTCTCCTATCCTCTTTATCATCTTTTCTGATTTGAATGGCCTTGTCATTGAGAGCTTCTTGCTCCATCCTTTTATCCTCCTTCTCCTCATCAGATTCTTGTACGAAGATTATGCATTTGATAGGGGATTCAGTGGGCAAGTGTTTATTGGGGTTGTCTTCCCCTACAACATCTTTTTGAATGAGTACCTCTTCATTATGTCTAGGGGCACGGTCATGCTCTCCCATGAGAAACCTATCATCTTTTGTTACCGTGGTAGCGACCCCCTTCTCAATAGTAGGTTGCTCTTCAGCCTCTTTATTTTCAATCTCCTTGATTTGCTTAGCGAGCTCTGTGTCAAGCCCGGGGCTGACTGTTTCCTCAATATTCCTTATGTCTAGAAATTTTCCATCAACACTAGAGGATTCATAAACAACCTCCTTAATTATTCTGTGCTCATATACTGGATGCTCAAGATAGTCATCGGTCTCTTCCTCTAACCTTTTGGCTACCTCCAATTGTTGTCTTTCAAATTTCTCATAATTTACATCGTGGCTTCTATATTAGGTGGATTAGTGGGGGGGAGGAGGAACAAGGATACTGGTCATTGCTTGGGCCATGGCAACTTGCACTGCCAGGTTTGCAAACATTCCCAAAACCTCAGATGGTACATTTTACATATATTTCACGAAAGATTCTGGAAGAGCAAGGGCAGACATAGTAGTGGCAGTGGTAGCAGTTGGGAGAGGAAAATATGGAGACATGGAGGATAAGGAGACCAGTGAATTAGTGATGGAGGATGAATCCACCGATATGAATTGCACGACGGGAGAAGTAGAGGCAAGGTGGAAAGTGATTTCCACTTTTGGCAGAGAGGAATCAACTACTCCACGTGGTATCAATGGGGGAGTGACAATGGCAGTAGTAGCAAAAAATGAGATAAGTGGAGATCTTGGCTGATCTCTCTCCATGTCATCTCCCTCACGGAGTGGATCTTCTCGAATTACTAGCATCTCGATGATGCTACCTAATTTCTTGTCTCTTGGAAGACTCACCTTTCGAGGCCTTTCTTGTGTACACCTTAGGATAAGATTGCTGTTCATCAATATTGTTTCTCTTTCTTGAGCAAGTGGGTGGAGTGGACTTTGATGTTTCTTCAATTGATGCAATAGTTGCCCCACCCTCAAAACTACTTGGCTCACTTTCAGGTCCCTTAAAGGTTAGGACAACCATTTTCTATTTTAATTAGGAAAACTGCCCATCAATCCATGCTTTTGTTCGAGCCTCAACAGGCTTGGTGAGGATGTCAAGGTTGTCAACCTCTCGCCCATGCCAATCAATATTTTTCAGTGGTAGATTGGCGATGGTATTGGACCCAAGGTCTATCACAGTGTTTTCCTCTTCCTTCAGCTGATCTGGTATTGGGAACAAGTTCACATTTTTTACGAAGTATGTGGTCATTTTCATATGGTGCCTTATTCGCACCTTGAGATCATCTTTACAATTAGCCCATAAATATTCAACATTGTAAATGTGGGCATACTCCTATCCGAGTGCCTTCTTGATATGGCCGTATGGATCCATCAGTGGTTTGGTCATGTGGGATTTGAGGTGGTACTTAGCCAATTCCTTCTCTCAATTTCCTACACACTGGGAAGTATGAAGCTTATACATCTCCTGGCCGAGTGTAAGGGGATAAGGGATCCCTGCTATATGTTTGTTGCTGAAGATGATTTGAATGTTTCGCAGCTATTGAGAGAGTTTTTACAATATCATCCGGTCATTAGGGTACTGGGGCAACTTGATTGGTTTCTCTTAGAATCCCTGGGCTTGGATGTAGGCGAACTTTAGATATTGGATGAACAAGAAGGTATACTACTTGAGGAGAGGTTGAGCACTATGGGAAATTATTCTCTCAAAATCACCCCTAAGTAGCCTGATGATGTAAGCGATGAATGCATTATTCACACTACAATAATCCATATTCAAGTTTCTGAATTGTAGATGGGGGTACTTGTCGAAAGCCTTGATTTCTCTACCAGACTCTTTGTTGGGAGCTTTGAAAATTCCATTGTAGTGCTTTTAATCAACCAATGAATATAATAGGTAAGAGGTCATATAGAATTTAGAGGTCCTTTTGACGGTCATGAATTTCTCATGAAAGTGATCACTGATTATTCCTCCCCAATAGAATGTGGTATCATTTCCATGGATAATTTTCTCGATGAAGTAAAACATCCATTCTTGAAAATATGCTGAAGAAGAGAGGGCCATCAATTCATGCTTTGCATGGTGAATAAATCATGATAGTCCTCAAAGAAGTCATTGCAAAAGAGCTCTCGAGGAACCTTTGCAACACTACCCTGCTTTTCTTTTAGCCAATACTAGTTTATGAGTTTCTTGCATCTTATGGGGTCTCTATCCCACATTTCTTTGCACTCCTTGATAGTAGGAAACTCCATCTTTCCAAAGATAAGAGTATGGAAGGTTTTCATTATCCCTTTTGGTGACATATCAGCCAAAATGTTCTCATTCCTCTCAACAATAGTTCATGTTTCTATCTTATATGCTCCCCTGCAGGCCATCACCAACTCGGGGGCGATCAAAGTGGGAGGAAAACCTACAGCTTTAGCTATGCCATTGCTTCTGATCAACTTTGCATTCTTCTTCTTGGGGTTTACCCGAATCGTTTGTATAAACTCATCAATGTTAACATGCCTGATATTGGTGTCAAAAACATCTTTCCACTTGGTTGTGATTTTGGAGTGCAATGGTGCCCCTTGGAATTGATATTTCATTTGATCCTTATCTTCCTTACCTCAAGGAGCCTCGACAGTTCTTTTTACTTTATCCTTCTCTGTAGCTGCTCTGAAGGTTCCTGTAGTTGATTCCATATATTCTGCACATTGAGGAAAAGTGAGCACAATCAAGCATGAAGACGTGAATATTAGCCAAAATCGCTGCAAAAAATTGTTAGATTGAGTCGTTAATGTTTTGATAATCTAACACTCAGTGAAATTTATCATTGCTAGTTCACCGGAGGGAATTTGGATGGTTTAGACCATGGAGGCCAAACTTCCCCTATTAGAATGCTATTCTAAAGGGTGAACATAGCAAGGAGTTCCAGATGCTTTCTTCCGGTCTTGGATTTGGATAATGAAGCGTTCATGTGGGAGAAAGGCATATTTTAGCACATGGGTCATTGTTTTTTTCTAGATTGGAGGTCATTTAGGTTGCTACTAGGACCCTTGAAATCAAAGTCAGGGAAGGCTGTCAAGGGTCAACCATTTGAAATAACTTTGGTGAGACAACATTCCAGAGGTGGAGTATCGGGGTCCAAAATTTAGGAGACAGAAGGGCACGAATCAAAGCCTTGTGTCATTTTGGGTGTTTGAGTGCTCGGGACCCAGAGGCCGGAAGGTGGTTGTCTGAAGGACGTTCCAAATAGCGGAATGGCAAAGGTGACCTGCGGATGGAAGTCCAGGGGCTGCGGCTTGAGGGTTGTTTGGAGGCATTTATTTTCATCAAAAGCCTTGAGTCAATTGGTCAATCGAAGTCCGAGGTTCAGAAAGATGGGGTGGAAATGATGTTCCATATGATGAATGGGAGACAACCCCCCAACGACGGAGCTCCAAAGACCGAAACCCGCAAGGTAATTCACTGCTGCCTTGGAGTTTGAAGTTCATTTTGAATTCAAGGCAATGAGAAGGTTTGGGCTTGGGGTTTATTCCCTCCTTTATCAGGTTCATTCAATTTTAGCCTTCTTTTCCCACAACTTAGGTGTGAAAACACAGAAAATGCGATGAAGGTTGGGGGCATTGCACTTCATTGTTTCTCTTGACATGTGAAAATGACATGTCAAGTCTAATATTTATATCCCTAAGTGTAATTAATTCCCTTAATAAATGTAGCTCTGGTGGTCTGTGAGGTTGGTGCGATGGGATGGCCGCTCACATCACTCTTTACTCCTTCAGAGTGACTCTCCATACTTAGTCAGATTTTGCACCTATTGAAAGCAAAACTAGGAAAGAATCAGGACAAGAATCCTCCTAAGGTAGGAAGGGTCGAGTTCAAAAGTTAGGCGTGGTGAAAGGAGGACAAACACCTACAAGTGGGGTTGGGTTCAGAACCAAGGTTAGAGCAAGGTTTAGAACAGGAACAAGATCAGACCTGAGCTTGAAACAGGGACCAAACTTAGAACCAACGGTCCCAAGTTCATTCCCACTCCAACTCCATAGGTTTAACACCACTATCAAGAAAGTCATCAGGAAGATTCAAACACTCAAGAAAAATGTCCACCAAGCACAAACAACATGCCCGAAACAAACAAGAGGTGACAAAAGAAAGAAAAGAAGATGAAGGCAGAACCAGTGCCAAAACCAGGCCTGAACGAGAAGACAACATAAAGGAGAAAAGCAAGGGCAGAGGCAGAATGAAAACAAAACCAAGAAAATTGTGAAGGTTCCAAGTTCAGTTTCATCCCATGCCCTGAAGCTAAGAAGAAAATAAAGATAGAAATGGAGGCGAAGCCAGACGGCAGGAAAAGCGGAAACCAGGTGGAAGCAAAACCAAAACGGAAACCAAAATGGGAGAAAAAAATTCTACAAAGTTTGGAGTTTAGTTTCCATCCCAGTTCTGATTTTGGTGAAAACAAGGTGAAGGAAAACCAACCCAAAGGCTGAACACAAGTAAAACAATAAAGAAAAAGCGAAGAAAATATGTGAAATCGGAACCGGAATCAGAATGAAAACAAAACCAAGAACCTTGTGAAGGTTGCAAGTTCGGTTTCATCTCGATTCCACCTCCGACGAAAGGAAAGAAGATGAAGGAAAAGGAAGACCAGAGCGGGGCCAAGATCAAAATGAAAATAGAAGCAAGAACTTTGTGAAGGTTCCAAGTTAAGTTTCATTCTGATTTCGCTCACAAAATAAAAGAAACAAGGCCTTAGGAGTAAAATAACAACTCCAAAGACCTAGGAAAAACAACAAGGACAAATAAAAGACAAGTGGAACCCACTCACTAAGATGACATCCTAAAGACTCCTTGACCACTTGGGACTCAAAATAGGGGCACACAAAACAAGGTGACGACAAAATGACCCAACAAGGCAAAAGAAAGAGAGGGTCGCCATTCCAAACAAGGTGTGTGTGCTGAGGGCACAACACAACCTTTGAGATTGATTACACTTTTGGATGTGATTTTTGTTTTCTTCATCGTTTCCTTTAGAGGGGACTTGAGGATATTTAGATTCATGTGGATTTTTGGATTTATGCATTTTTACTTTGGCATCCAAAATGTTGTTAATAAAAATAGAATGGGTATGAGGAGATGGATGATGTGGAGAGGATATGAATGGGGTGATAGAGGTAGGCTTTTGGAGATGATTTTTGGATGGAGGATGTTTGGTTATGTGCCTTTGTTGATCTAGATTAGGGAACATGAGAGTGGGATGTTTATGATGGGTGATATGGATAGGTAATTGTTGGATATATGGTTCTAAAATGGACTTAGTATATGGAGGATGTGTAATGGTAGATGGAGGGACATAGGAACCCAAAATAGATGTAGTGGATGAAGGATGGGTGATGGTGGATGGAGGAAAATAAGGACCCAAATTAGATTTGGAGGATGAAGGAGGAATATTGTTGATGGTTGTTTGAGGTGATATGAAGGAGGAAGGGGTATGATTACAAATGGTTTAGTGGAGTGATGGGAAAATACTGCTATTCTTTTGGAAGAGGCTTGTTGAGGATGTATGGAGGTTGTACCAACATTTTTTAATTGTGAGTTTGGAGAGATATATCCAAGACCTTTGCACATGGGTGTTCTTTGAAATGGATGGGCTCCAAAATACCTTGCTTATGAAGGCCTAAGCCTTTGCCTAAGTAGGTCATGATCTTGAGAATTTGATTTATGGTAGGGTGCTTATTATTTTGTCTAAAAGCATGATGTTAGTCCATTATTAGGTGGAGGAGGATGGGTGGTGTATATACTTTGTTCTTCTTTTGCAAGGAAACCCACATAGATTAATGTAAGGCTACCAAAGGGATATGGAATGGGTGTTGGGATAGTTCAATTAGGTGGTGATGAAGGATCATGAGATAGAGATGATGGGATGGTAACATCTGGATTTGGTGGAATGCGTGATAAGGGATCAAGAGAGGGATTATGTGATATTAGAGGATATTGATTTGTGCTAATGGGTAATATGGGATCATACGATGGAGTGATTGAATAATTAGTGACAAGGGGATCATGGGATGGTGTGGATGAGGGGATATGATCTTGATATGGAGTGGATGAGATGGTAGGATCTTGATGTAGATGATGGGGTGTGTTGGTATTCTTTGGATCAAGCTCTTGGAAAGTTTTAATGGGTGTAGATGGTGTGGTGGAAGGGGAATGTTGGATAGACTCCTCGAATGGGGGAGATGAAAAGATGGAGCATTCATGAAGTTCAAGGGAGTGGATTGGATTTGGGTGTCTTTGATGGGTTTGATAACTCTAGGAGTAGAAGATGGGGATTCAACGGATTTGATGGTTTCAATGGTTTTGACATTGTTAGGAGTGGGAATGGGAGTGACAGGTGTGGGATGGAAAAGTGTCTCGTCACTAGCAATCGTACATGGTGGAGTGGGGTGGAATGGCTCCATTACATCAAGATGTGGATTTGGGGATGTATTCTTTGTCATAAGTCCTTGGATGACATTTAGAATGAGGTAATTTCTTATTGTAGGCTTAGATGGTGTGGTGGGAGTAGATGAAGGATTATGAATGGGTGGAGGACTAGGATTATGGATTGGTGGATTAGGACATGATGGAGTGGAAGATGGAGTGTCATATAACGATATGGATGGTGGATTATGATAGGAGGATATGGATGGTGGATTAATGTTGGAGAAAGTTGATGGGGAATTAATATATGAATATTGGGATGGAGGATTAAGGTGGGAGGATTGGTATGGTGGATTAGGACAAGAGGATGTGGGTGGTCGATTACTATAGGAGGACATGTATGGGGGGTTAGGATAACAATATGTGGATGGTGGATTGATGTTAGAGAAAGTGGATGGGGAATTAAGGTAGGAATATTGATATGGTGGATTAAGGTGGGAAGATTGGGATGATGGATTAGGATAAGAGGATGTGGGTATTGGATTGATGTTGGAGAAAGTGCATGGGGAATTAAGGTAGGAATATTGGGATGGTGGATGAGGGTGGGTGGATGTGGATGTTGGATATGAGAGAGATGTAGATGAGGGATATGATGAATATGTGGATGGGGAAGATACTGGATATCCCTTATCAAAGGTAGCATAAGGATTGTTATTATGTGTGTATGAAGGTGTGATAGTATGGCTTGGATGAGTGATTGAATTTTGGTTGATAGTTTGGGAAAGATTACTAGAAATGATAGAATCAAGAGGCTCTATATCGTACTCATCTTGATAAAAAAGAATTTCATTATTATCATCAACATAATTTGGATTTCCCTTGACTACTATTTCTAGTTGCATTGATAGAGTATAAGGATTCATGGCATTGGATTGGATGGATATGGATTGAATAGAATTGAATAGATGATTAGAAGAAAATAAGAGATGGTGAAAATATATCAATAGATGATTAGAAGAAAATGAGAGATGGTGAAAATATATGAATAGGTGATTAGAAGAAAAGGAGAGATGGTGAAAAGATAAATAGAATGGACTAGAAGAACATGGAAGAAAAGGGTTTTAATTTTTTTTTCAATATTAAAATATCTTGGATGTAGATGGACTAAAGATCAAATTGGGATGTGAATTAAGCTCAGATTATGAGGATTTGAATATATAATGGGATAGATTCCTAGGTTCAAGGATGTAGCTAAAATAATGAGGATGACTATTGGCTGGACGAAAATGATTCTTTGGAGATGGATATGAAGATGAAAAATGATTGGATTATTATTTTAGACTCAAGAAGATAGAGGCTAATTGTGACATGAAGAATTGACACTTGAAAGTTTGGATGGGAGGTAGATTCACCTATATACAGAGTGGATTCACATCTTTAGGACATGAATTTTCCTATTTAAAACATCATAGAATTGCCCCTATGCATAGCGGGATTACCTATTGGAAAAGATAGGATCACCTATGCAGACCGAATATACAAGAGGATGTGTGGGATCACCCAAGAAAGAAGAAGAATCGCCTATTGAGGAAGGACTCAGTATGGATGTGAGATGATGCAATTGCCTATGTGGGGGATGAAATCACCTACCTAGGGATACGCACAAACATATGGGGTACAAACTCAGGTGTGGAATCGCCTATGGGGATGATGGAGTTACCTATTCTAGGGAAGTAAAAAAAAATATGATATGAACTGGATACAAACTCACCTATGAGGATGAAAATATCACCTATTCAGGGAATAGGTAGATGTAGGGTCACCTGTCTAAGAGACCCACAAGTAAATTCACCCCTGACAAGAGTGAGTTCACCTAAAGGATGAACTAACTAGATTAAGACATAAAATCACCTCTTCTAGGGTAGGATCGCCTACCCATAATGCAAGTTCACCCCTGTGAGAATCAAATTCACCACAGAGGGCAATGTCAAACTATGGCAAAGGACTGAAAACATGAAAAACAAAAAGCAATGGACTAGATTGACCCAAACTGACAACAAGCACTGGTATATCACAAGAAGACATGCCAGATAACAAAAGCCTAAAATTAGTAGTAAAGGTTTTCTAACTGAATGTAGGCCCACCACCTTGAGGGGACACCCCAAGGTTAATACTTTGTGATAGCGGGGTGGTTCTCTAGATCACCCTTTCTCGCGAAGGTGAATAGCTAGAGATGCAATGGCACAAAGTCGCCAAAAAATGCCATAGGCTCACCTTCTCTCTCTCCTTGGAAACTATCATAGTTCATCACAAGTATTTCTACCTCAACCTAAGGGAGTGCATGGTGAGTAACTTTGGGGTATGATTCACATCCCCTGCACTACACCAACTTGTAATTGAACACGAGCCTCTATCTAGGCTGAACAAGCTATCTCATGAGTCCTTGATACACTAGGAGTGTGTGTGAGCGACAAAAATGAACACCAACCAATCACAAGCATGGGTCGAGAGCCCCAGTGAGGTACTAGAAAATCAAACCAACCCCACACACCTTATCTAGGTATCACTCTAGCTTCGACGCTTCGCTAAACATGTTTTGACTAGATTGGGGTATAACTTTCATTCTCCCCCCTTTATATACCTCGCTAGTAACACGTGGTTGAGATCGTCCCCTGAGTGATGAAATCCCAAGTAGGTATCACTAAAGGGAAGGAAATACTAGACCTTTTTGCTAGTTTCCAAGCTCGTACAATGCGCAAGGGGAGATCATACACGTATTAGTACTATTAGGTAGACTCAATTGGACTGGAATGAGTTGTGATTTATGGTCACCTAGGATCACCATGCAGTGCAAGGGGAGTGTATATGCCATCAAACCACACCAAAAAATAACAAACAAGTTAATTGGCCCTTTAATTAATCTATAAATGCGTAGATTAGTGTGAAAAAGACAACAAGCACAACTACTAAGGGTTCTTCGGTCGATCATCTTGCAGAAAATGAATTAGTAGTTTCGATCTCCAATCTTGGTCAAACGATTTTCTGCACAAACATTAGTAAAATTGCACACTTAGAAAAATGAGTTAGCTGATTAGCACCCGAAACCAAAATCAAATTGTAGCTCAAACTAAAAAATTAAAGGTTCTAGATTACCACAAATTTTCCTCTGTGTGAGATGAGTTCACCCTTTTCTATGATGCAAGATCACTTGTCTACTGAAAAGGTGGGGAGGTGATTGCCTTTTGGATGGAGGGGTGGATGTGCTTTTTCCTCTGTAACTCACACAAGTTCACCTCTATCTTAAGAAATTCTACCTATTTCTATGTTCCTAGCATATCTGCCTGTGAGATTGACAGTTTGGATTAGGTTCACCCCTTCCATGGAACGAAGATAGAAAGTTCACCTATGTCTGCCGTAGGTACACCTTTGTGTCTAGAAAATTCACCCGTTGGGGGCAGATTCACCCCTCCATATCAAATCCAAACCTGCAAAAGTTCAAACAACAAAAAACATAAGCTAGACCCATGATGTGGGTCCCAACAAGTGTGCCAGAAATGTGTACAAAGTGTTTTACCAACTCTAAGATGCAAAACTAAATGAAATACAAAAGGAAAAACATAAAAGAAACATTGAGATTAGGCCTAGTTGAATTCAAACAAAGCACAATAAAATGGAACTTTTTACCTTGTTTGAATTGTTGGTTTGGTTGGCCCTTTGGATGCTTGAATGTGTGCTCCTTTGTTGGTTAAATAGCTCTAAATGATGCTATGAAGATGAGGAATACAATGGAGGATGTGGGTATCTGGATAGATGTAATATGATAGCTCAAAATGCTGCAACAATGGTTATGGATTGAATGGCTAAGTGATGGCTTGAGTGCTTGAGAGTGTGATTGTGTGTTCAAAATGGTTGAGAATGAAAAAATAGATAAGTGTTAGCCATTTAAAAAGGGAGATGGAAATAGATGGTGGAGATTGAAAGGGGGAGAAGATCAAGGGTTGAGATCAAGAGTTGACCAAAGGAACTAAAAATTCCTTTTTAATGTGCATGGGAATGATAAAAGGAATTAAAAATTCCTTAGAAACCTTGGATGAATAAATGGAATTTAAAATTCCATTGGGAAGCACATGGAGATTGTAAATGGAATTAAAAATTCCATGAGGGGTATTGGAAGAATAAAATGAAATTAAAAATTGCATTGGGATGTGGGTAGTATTTATTAGGGGGTTGACCATGCATTAGATTAGGGTAATTAATGGATGATTAAATGAAGGTTAAGTAGTTAAGAGAGATTATGAGCCCACTTGCATTTTATGGAGGATGTGACTATTGGATGTTGTGGTTGCATTGCTTATATGTGGTTGTCATTGATGTCAACACTATTAGCATTGGTGATAATGAAGGTTGTATATGTTGAGGATATTGAGAAAATTGTAATAAATATATTGCAAACAACCAGTGAATTTGAGAAAGTCAAAATGTTGGAAAGTTGTGAACGTTGAGTTTCTAGTGGTACACACTAAAGGATTTTTTGTTAAGTCTATCTAGTATGTTGTCCAAAATTTTCAATGGTATGAATCAAGATTTGAGGAATTTATGAAATTCTATGTGTCTACAATTATTCAGAAACTGTTGCAGGTATTCTTGAAAGAAGAGGATGAAATTATGGTAATTTTAGTTGTTGTGCATGTTCTTGTGATGTTCATGGATGAGTCTAGATCATGCTCTATTAGTTTTGTATGTCCGCATTGATCAAAGTGTTCGCGATTAGAGATTTTATGATGTGTGCTCAAGTTTTCATGTTCTTGGCCAACATGATGGTGGTAGCATGTTGTGGATCTATGAGGATTAATATTTTACTATTTGGCATGTTTGAAGGTGTTTATTTGGGTCCTCACTATGTTGTGACCGACTTGTGTTGGTGCACATTAAGATTTTTTCATGTATTAAGGCTGGCAATTGTAATTTATTTTTTATTTGTGGCCAACTGAATAGTTGATGTAAATCCATGGAGCGGATATATAAGAATGGTTGTTTTCCTCATTTTGAGGTATGCTCGGTGTGTGCAAGTGATGTACATGTGTAGATAAAGGTCAAATAATTAAAGAGTAGAGCAGAGTGTGTAGAAGTTTTTGTGTGCCTAACTAGAATTGTAATCAAGCTTTTGTAGAAGCTAATTTCTCAGTTCAACTTCATCAGATGGATTTAATCTGATTATTGTATGTAAGGAAATGAGCCTTCCTCTGAGCAGTTTTGTTGAATGCAAGTGCATTCCTTATTCATTCTTTATTATACTTCTAACAGGGTATAATCTTGTGGACTAACATCCACCGTGGTTTTTCCCCTAATAGGGTTTCCACATATAAAATCTTGGTGTTCATATGTCTCTGATGTGTTATTGATTTATGATTGCACTATTAATTATCTGATATGAGATTAAAGGTTGATTAAATTTGAATAATTTTGATTTTGGTAACAACTGATTTACCCCCCTCTTAGTTGTCTATCCTTGTTTTTCCAACAATTGGTATCAGAGCTAGTTCCTCCGAAGAAGCCTAACAACTTGAGGTGATCCAATATGGAATCATATAAGATGGATAGTCCTAGATTTGATGGTACAAACTACACTTTATGGAAAGTCAGAATGGAGTGTCATTTGAAGTGCATTTGTGAACCCTTCTGGAATATTACACAAAGTGCATATACTATTCCTCAGAATGGTCCCTCCTCTGAAGATGAGATCAAGCGAGCATAAGCTAATACCACAGTTATTGAAGCAATGTGGAGTGATTTGATAGATTCAAAGATGACAAATGTGATAGGATTGAAGAATGCATATTAGATCTAGAAAAAGTTGAAAATATTGTATGAAGGAGATGCACTAGTGAAAAGTGCTAAGCTGCAAAGTTTAAAAGGCAAGTGGGAAGACATGAAGATGAGTGAAGATTAGAACATCCTCTCTTTTTCTTAAAAGATAAATGAACCGGTGATGAGCATTAGATGTGTCGATGGAACCTTGGATGAAGAAGAAAATTTGGCTAAGATACTTAGATCTGTGCTTCCTTACTACAAAACAAGAGCTCATGATATTTGTGAAATCAGAACAGTGACAAATGTGACAAGAGACATGTTGATTGGAAAACTTTCTGCCTTTGAGTTAATTGAATTTGGTGAATCTTCTCCTAAGACCGAGTTTTCATTCAAAGCTACTGTATTCGGAAAAAGCCAACAACAATACAATCCAGGAGAGATTTCCAAAAGGACATTCAAATATGAAGATGAGATGAAAAGTATTGAAGATGAAGAAAAAGAAATAGAAGAACTGGAAGCATTGATTGTGAAAAGAGAAGCCAAAGGGCATGGTAAGTACAGAGGAAAGTTACCTATCAAATTTTTTTCTTGCAGTAAAATAGGTCATTTTTCTTCAAGATGTCCCGAAAGAGTTTCTAAGTACAAATCTGAGAAGACTAGATTTCAAAGGAAATGCTATTGTGTTGAAGAAGGTGTAACTAATGAAGAATCTGATAAAGAAACTAGAAATGAAGATGAATGGGTATTCATTGCTATCAAAGAAAATGGCTAGGTGTCCATTGAATCTTCTAGTAATGTGAATGTTGAGAAAGTCGTTGCAGCAAAAATTGAAGAAAAGGATGAGTGGGTAATTGACAACGGATGCTCACATCATATGTCTGGTGACAAAAGTAAGTTTGTAAGCTTGGAAAACTATGTTGGTCATGTTTTAAGATTTGGAGACAACACTTCTGGCATGAGTCATGGCAGAGGCACTATTTATTTTGGTGGTAAGCACAATATTGATAAGTTCTTAATGTAGAAGGCTTAAAGCATAAATTTTTGAGTGTTGAACAGATGGTAGACAAGGGTTGCAATCTTTAATTCAAGGATGGTAAGTGAAAAATAAGGGGAAGTTTTGAAAATATGATTACTTTAGGAACAAAGACAAAAGGTAATATCTTTCATTTGAGTTTTTCTAGTGAAAGTTGTTTAATTTATCAAATTGATGCAAGTTGGTTATGTCATAGGAGGTTGTGTCATGTGAAATTTGATAAAATTTTCAAGATAAGCTTTACTCAAGAAGTTAGAGATCTTCCTAAGTTGGTGAAGCCTACTAACACTATGTGCAAGGAATGTCAGATGGTAAGGCAGACAAAAAATTCTTTCTGGAGAAAACAGTATAGCTCTAATGGAGTATTGGATTTGATACATACTAATTTATATGGTCCATCCAAAATCAAAAGTCTACAAGGTGAAAGGTACTTTATGTTGCTCATTGATGATTATTCTAGAACGATATGGGTTGTTTTTTAAGAGGAAAACATTATAATTTGTTAAAAAGTTTCAAATCTATGGAAAAAAATGAGAGGAGAAAAGATCAAATGCCTAAGGTCAGACAAAGTTGGTGAATTCACTTCCAAAGATTTCAATTATTTCTGTGAAGAGCATGTAATCCAAAGACAACTATCTACCCACCAGACCCCTCAAGAAAATGGAGTTGTTGAAAGAAAGAAAAAAACCATTCTAGACATTGCTAGAACCATGATGTTGGAAGCAAATGTTCCTCATTTCTACTGGAGAGAAGTTGTAAGTACTACTATGTATACTATTAATAGGGTGAATGTCAACAGTAATTTTGGTAAGACACCTTTTGAGCTATGGTTTGGTTATAAGCCTACTGTCAAGTATTTCAAATTTTTTGGAGCCAAATGCTACATCAAGAGAGATGATGATATAGGAAAATTTGATGCTAGAAGTGATGAAGGAATATTTTTGGGTTACTCTACTATAAGAAAAGCTTACCGATGCTTCAATAAGAGTTTAAAGAAAATGGTTGAAAGTGCAAATGTCAAAGTTGATGAAGATATTTGTAGACCATCCAGATGTAGTGGATATGATTCAGATGATCAATATGATAGTGCTAACAATAGGAATGATGTTCAGGCACATAATCAACTTCAAATTATTCTGGTGAACCAAGGGAATCAAGAGGTAGAGACTAGCATAAGTGTAAAAGAAAGAACACAAGAACAAAAAGTTAGAGAAAATCCTAAGACTCCCAAGTATGTAAGGTGAAATCAATCTATCAATCAGATCATAGGGGATAAGAGAAAAGGTGTGCAAACTAGAAGAATAATTTTAGAAGATTATTGTCTAATTTCCAAAACTGAGCCTAGCAATATCAATGAAGCATGCTAAGATGAATATTGGATGGAAGCCATGAAAGAAGAACTAATGCAGATAGAGAAAAATGATACATGGGATCTTGTTCCTATACCTTAGAACAAGTGTGATTGGAACTAAATGGGTGTTTTGGAATATGCTGAATGAGCAAGGTGAGGTAGTCAGAAACAAAGCAAGACTAGTTTGCAAAGGGTACTCATAGATGGAAGGTATTGATTTTGAAGAAAATTCTTCCCCAATTGCGAGAATTGAAGCTGTAAGATTATTTATTGCTTATGCTACTTTCAAGAATTATAGTCTATCATATGGATGTAAAGTCAACATTTTTTAATGGTAAGCTAGAAGAAGAAGTCTATGTTGAACAACTAGATGGATTTCAACTGATTGACAAAGAAAATATGGTACATGCTAATTGAAGAAAGCTCTATATGGAGTCAAGCAATATCCTAGAGCTTGGTATGCTAGATTCGATAAATACTTGTTGAAACTTGGATTCGATAAAGGTATTGTTGACAACAATCTGTATTTCAATTTGGATTAGAATAAAGAATTGATCATTGTAGTCTTTGTTGATGATGATTTGTGTATGAAGTTTCCTGATGAAATGAAAAGTGAGTGTGAAATGTCAATGATAGGAGAGATGAAATCATTTTTAGGATTGCAAATAACTCAGTTAGATGATGGTTTTTTTGTATCTCAGTCTAATTATGTGAAAGAGCTGCTGAAATTTTTTGGCATGGCAGATTCAAAGCCAGTTGGTACACCTATGGTAACCAGATGCAAACCTACACAAAGTGATGATTCTCCTAAAGAAAATAAAATGAGATACAAGTCAATGATTGGTGGATTAATCTATTTGACTCAGACCAAGCCAGATATAATGAATTTTGTATGCATGGTTGCTAGATATCAAGCTGATCCTAAAGAGTCTCATGTGACTGCTATGAAAATAAATTTTAGATACCTGAAAGGGATAGTTGATCTTGGTCTTTGGTATCCTAGGGATGATGATCTTATCCTCATTGCTTTCACAGATGCTGATTGGGTAGGCGATGTGGATGAAATAAAGAGTACTAGTGGCGGTGCATTCTTCTTAGGGAAGAAATTGGTATCTTGGCTAAGCAAAAAGTAGAATTTTGTTTCATTATCTACTACTAAGGCATAATATATTTTGGCTGCAAACAGTTGTACTCAAGTATTGTGGATGAAGCAAATTTTGAGAGATGTTAGAATTGAGTATGAAGAACCCATTGCCATATTCTATGACAATTCAAGTGCCATAAACATTTCCAAGAATCCAGTGTTGCATTCAAAGACAAAGCATATATCCATAAAATATCACTTCTTCAGAGATAAAGTAAGTGACAAAGAAGCTAGACTGGAGTATATACCTACCAAGGAGAAAATTGCAAACATCTTTACTAAGCCATTTCATAAGGATACTTTTTAGTACCTCAGAGGCAAGTGAGGGGTGATTTCCCCTCTTGATCAGAACTAAGTAATGCATTTCTTTGCATCAACCCATGAATTCATAACCATATCTTATTCTGGATTGATGTTGTGGTGGCTGCTACTCAGGGGGAGTAGTTAGATGATTCAAATATGTGATCAGAGCATGTGAACCTTTTCCATTGATGTCAAAGGGGGAGAAGAACAATGTGAAAAACATGGGAGAAGAAGGAATCAAGGAAAGTGTGCACAATCTAAGGGGGAGATTTTTGGAGAAGTGGTAGTTGGGTTGATGATATTATTTTTCACATCATGTTTTGCCATCAATGCCAAAGGGGGAGACTATTGGATGTTGTGGTTGCATTGTTGATATGTGGTTTTCATTGATGTCAACACTATTAGCATTGGTGATTTTGAAGGCTGTATATGTCGGATATTGAGTAAATTGTAATAAATATATTGCAGGCAACCAGTGAAGCTGAGAAGGTCAGAATGTTGAAAAGTTGTGAATGTTGAGTTTCTAGTGGCATGCATGAAAGGGTTTTTTTGTTAAGTCTATATAGTATGTTGTTCAAAATTTTCAGTGGTACACATCAAGATTTGAGAAAGTTATGAAGTTATATGTGTCTATAATTATTCAGTTATTGTAGCAAGTGTTCTTGGAAGAAGAGGATGAAATTCTGATAATTTCAGTTGTTGCACATGTTATTTGATTAGTAATTGGATTTAATATATATTACATAAAATAGAGCATTACAATATCCAATAGTTCAACAAAGCTGTAGTAAAAAACCATGAATCCAGAGTTCAAGAGCATCTAAACATGCTGATAAATCAAAGACTTATACCCCTACAACCTACTCTGGGTTTGACCAAAAATTACAACCGTGATTATAACCCAACAAACCCAACCTTCCAAAAATCCAAAAAACCTACACCTACGAACATGATGAAACCTACCAGAGATCTAGAATAATACTTAAACACAAAAAACAATAACACATACTATGACATAACTTATCTCAAGCCTCAACTCCTTATTTCTTCCCCGCTCCATGCTTCTTCTTGCCTTTCTCTAGCCGACGTCCCAAATTTAGCTCCTCTGCAGCCAACAATCCCACATCACCTTTAGCCTCTACAATTCTCTTTCCCACTTTTAGAATGCCAATAAAACATTTTGCGCTCCTACCAACCTCGATGAGCCTCCTCCCTACACACTAGTTTTTGTGGGCATCCTCCTATCCTTTTATGAATGGAACAATACCCTCCTCACCAACCCTGATCTCATCATCGATTTCATCACTAAAATCCACACCCACATCTAAGACAACACTCTCCAATAATGATACAAGGCTGTCCAAGAAAGCCACAGGCACTATCATTCTCATTACCTCCCTGACGGTGTCAATCTGATCGCCTAGGTCTAGGCCCCAAGCCATAATAATGGAATAAATAACCATGTTCATTTAGTACCTATGAAATAGGCTCCCAAATGAATTTCCCATTATCAACCTTACACTCTTTAACAACTGCTCATCAGAAACCAAGAACAGACCTTCAAGCCTTTGCACCAAACCATCACCAAAAAAGGGATTCAACTGCTTCTTTGTGTGGAGAGTGAAACCAGCCTCCATTAGAGAATTTTTCTACATAAAACAACTCCACCAAACACCCAGTTTACACAAAACTTGCACCACACGCAAGAAAAATGAGAAGATCGAGGCTTCATAACAATGGCTCCCTATCTTCACACCACCAAAATAAAAACACCCGTAAATTCTACAACACAACCACCAATGCATCAAATCAACCATCCTTCTACTGCGAATAAGGTCCTTCTCTCTCTCTTCTTGAAATCCAAACTTCACCACCTTTCTATGATGTTTAAGTTTAATCAGGCCAATTTAAATTTCTCAAGTCTTCAACTCTTACTTCCCCAACCATACTCAACTTTACTGCCTAGTTAGAAAAAGTGTTCGCCTCTCCAATGCCACTTTTCCTTATGTGGGATATGCAAAAATTCTCAAAGGAGTTTAAAACTTCTCTGATTCTTTCAATGGTATTTTGGAGATGCCACACCCCTATCTCCCCATTCACTATTGCTTGAACAATAATCATGGAGTCACCTTCCAAGTGCAACTTTGAGGCTCCCAATTTCTTGCTCAATTTTACCACCAACAATGCAGCAGTAGCCTTGCAAAATTATTGGTACCCTCCCACAGTTTCTTAGCACCGAGAGACATCACATTCCCATCCCAGTCTCTTATAAAAAAACTTGCTCCAAAAGGACCTGGGTTTTCCTTCGAGGCACCATCAAAGATCACCTCCCACCAACCCTCTCTTGGCCTTTCTCACTCAATCATTTTTTCCTCTTTCCTCATTGTTTAAACCCAACCGAGCCCCTTAATGGGATAGATTGTAATCCCTGGCCACATAGACTGCAATATCTTATCTTCCCTTGTGAAAGGAAGGTTTAGATTAAATTACTGAGATGTAGCTACCCCAACCACTTCCTCAATTGAATGATTAATTCTCCATTTTAACCTTTCTAGATATTCTTCTTTCTCCCTAAATATACACCTATTTCGTTCCTTCCAAATCACCCAAACTATGATTAAGGGGCTTAACTTCCAAATAAATGACAAAGACATTTTTTTCTTCTTTGCTGGCCAACCCTCAAAGACACCTTTTAATGATGTCGGCGTAGGACCATGCCAATCCAAATCCTTCCTAACCATTTCCCAACAAGATGAGGCCATTTTACAATGAAACAACAAAAGATCTCCAATTTCTTGATCTTCCCCACACATTACACACCTAGTCGGTCCACAATGTCCCAAATGCTTACTTCTTTCACCTGCCAAAATATGATCTCTAATAGCCAACCAAACAAATGCTCCCGCCTTTGGAAGAAATTCCTTACCCTAGCATAAATTAGAAGGCTAATTTGAAACCCCTTCCATTCTATCCATAAATTGATAACCAAGCTTCACAAAATACTTATCATCAATAGCCCCACATGAAACCACCCTATCTTCTTTCTCTGTCCTCATGAACTTTCTACTATTAAAAATTTCCTTTAGTAGAGAATGTTGCCGATCTGGTAGGTTAGTATTAGCAACATATTTCCATCCCCATTCCCCTCCCCAGTGAATCACCTTTGAATTTCATATAATCATTCACTCTTTCACCCCAATGCCTAACACCAAGATTTTACCTCTAGCACATCATTTCTATCCTTTAAAATCGAAAAGCCATCCCATGAATAATCCCAAAATTTAGCCTTTAATCCATTTCCAATCTGGCAACTAATATGATCAAGAATTACTTTATGACAAGAAATCGTAAAATTCCAGATTGCAAACCCATTTGGGGGATTAATTTGGGTAAAAATCCTACAATTCTCCATCAAATCTAGGTATTTAGATTTCTAAATGCGAACCCACAATTGAGTAGGTTGAGAGTAGATATTCCAAACTAAATTTTCCCCTAGAGCTTCATTCATCAAGTTCCAATTGTGAATCCCAACACCACCACACTTTTTTGCTCTGCAGATCTTCTCCCATGCAAGGAGGGGAATCTTGTCTTGATGATTTGCTCCATTCCAAAAAAAATTTCTCATTCTTTGCTCAATAGTCTTGATTATTTTCTTATGAATTCTTAGACACATCATGGAAAATATTGGAATGGCAGACACAAGAGATTTCAACATTAAAATCCTCCTTGCTGAAGTTAACCACCTGCTCTTCCAACCATCCATTCGCTTTAAACAACATTCCACAATCTCTTTCCAAATGGATGACTTGCTAGCTCCACCAAATATTTGAATGCCAAGATACTTTCCAGGAAGATTACCTAACTTCATACCCATAATAGAAAAAAATTCTTTTTGTTTTTGATAGCTGGTATTAAAAAAGAAAATTTCAGATTTGTGCCAATTAACACATTGGCCAAAGATTTGACTATTATATCCAAGACACCTTTCATAACTCTGGCTTCTCTGAAGGAAGCTTCCCCAATAAAAAGAGTGTCATCATCAAATTGGAGATGGGACAAAGGCTCTATACCTTCACCAACCAAGATTCCTTTCCACGAGCCATCCAATTTTTTCTTAGAGATCAAGGCGAGATTGGGTCCCCCTGTCTTATTCATTTTTCTTGTAAGTGTGAATACGGTATAAAGAAATAAAACACTTCTTAATGAAAAATTGCATCAAAGATTAAGCTAATAACCAATTGAAATCATCTCATTGTCTCCTATCTTTAAAGATTCATTAAGCTATGTGCTCTCAGATTTAAATGACACTATAACTGTTAAAATGGCAATCTAAAGAACATAATGATACTGATGGAATGATATGGAAATAAATGTGATAATACTAGATGATAAAAGAAACTAAATTAGCATGGATTCACATGGAAACTGATAAATAAAGCTAGAGGCAGCCATGATATGAAATCTTGAATGCTTGATGCTTGGATTCCTGCAGAGTAAGAGTGCATGAGTTAGATTATCTAGATCCTTTTCTTGGTTGAATGATGCTTTATTTATAGATTTCCTGGTTGTAGAAATGCACAGGGATGGAAAAGAGAGGCTTGGATTCAATCTGGAGGATTGAATGGTGAAAGATGGAGGAGATTGAGAGAAATTTGGAGATTGTCTCTACCCATGAAAACACCAGGCAAGAGAAGAGGAAAGATTGATGGAGGAGGATTGAGAGATAAATTTGGAATTTGTCTCCAAAACTTCCCGTGAAGTTTCAAAGCATTAATTTTGATATATTTTGACATAAATTAGACATAGGATATCAAATTTGATTTTGAGGAAATATAGAGGAATATTCCTTATGCCTTTATTTAAATATTTTTGATTTATTTAAATTAGCAAAAGAGGGATAAATAATTTAATAAAACAAACTATAGAAGCTGTTTATTAAATTAAACAAAAGAATAATGGCAATTAATTAATAAAGTGTTTAATATTTATTTAATTAATTGATGATTGATGTGATAGAATAAAATAGGTGAATTTTTAATTAAATAAAACAAAGTATTTAATTTTGTTTATTTAATTTAGATGAGAAGAATAGATGAATTTAAATGAAATAAATGTGAAGTATATAAATAAATATTTCTATTTATTCAATAATAGAGGAATTTAGGACAATTAATCAAATAATTCATATTTAATTAATCGAAATTCTCCAGACCAATTTTAGGTGTATACATTTCTAACTCAAAAAATCCTTGGGGGCTTCCATTTAACAACACCGAAAAGCTTGGGGAGCTAATGCAGCCTTCAACCCACCTTACCTAGGATTCACAAAAACCAAACCTTCTTAAAACCTTTAGAAGAAAGCCTTTGTTAACCTCATCATAAGCTTTCCTATTGTCAATCTTAACTAACATTATTTCCGTGTGAGCAAGCCTCATAGAATGAATAACCTCATGTGCAACGATAATGCCTTCATAAATGGATTTGTTAGGAGAGAAACCACTTTGTTCCAAGGAGATTACAAAACCCAAAACACCTTTCAACCTATTTGTGATTACTTTTGAAATAATCTTATAAATAGTATTGCATAGAGCTATAGGTCCAGAATCACTGAAATTCACTACTTCCTCCTTCTTGGGAACAAGCAATAAAGGTGTTGTTAAAATCCCTCAAGACAAAACCGTCCATTCTAGATTCTTCCACCACCTCCCACAACTCCATAGCCAAAAACTCCCACATTTGCAGAAAAAGTAAATCCGGACAACCATCCGACCCAAGTGCTTTATCCCCACCTAGGGTAAAAATAGCTACCTTAACTTCCTACAAAGACATTGCTTGTGATAGCACCTTATTCTGAGCCTCTAAAATACAAATTGGGATTCAATCCAAAACCTCATTTTCTAAAGCGAGCTCCACATGACTATTTTTAAAAGCTTTTGAGAAGAATCTCACACATTCCCTATTAATGTATTCTTTATCAAAGTGAATTACCCTGATTATCTTAGATATTGAAGACCTAATTAAATGATCTCCTAGCTTTAACAACATTGTGAAAGAACTTGGTATTGCGGTCCCCTTCCTTAAGCCAAGTCTCTTTAGATTTTTGCCTCTAAAAAACTTCCTCTCTTGCTAACATTTCAGTGTATTCTTTGTTAAGTTCTTTTTCAGATAAAAACCTCTCTTCACACATTCTCACTTCAATTACTTTTGAATACAAAGCCTCCAGATTTTTTTGTTGATGCATATCAGCCTCTGGATGACTACTTCCAAACTCGACATTGAGGAGACAAATTAAATATAGCCTTTGGTTATTTCATTTATCTCAAAGTCAATATTAAAAGAAAATCGGTATATTAAATAATAAAACTATGTAAGAATAATAATAATAAATATATTATTATTGAAGGCCGACTTCTTCTTGAAAATCGAACCCCTTCCAAAAGATGTTTTTCTAAAGGTCCAACCTCTCTCTTTGAAAAGGTGTGATCTCTCTTGGGTGTGTATATATATGAGGACCTCCTCATTCATTTGGTATCAAGTTCATTCATCATAATTCATACATCTAGAAGAAGTTCACACTTACAATAGATCATCATTCTATAGCAACAAATCGACTTCAAGGATAAATATATTCATTTGTATCTTGCATCTAAGAGAGGTTCTATTATTCATTGTATCAAATAAGCATTGTGTTATGCCTGAGTTGTAAGCAGATCTCTGCTCTTATTCTATCAATATATAATAGATATATTGGTTGGGTTTTTATCCCTAAAGTTGGAGGGTTTTCCCAAGGTAGCTTGTTGTGTCTATTGTCTTATGTGTTACATTTTCTGATTACTTTCAGTTTTGAATTATTTGATCATTAAAAATAACATAGCATCAGAGTGGGTCTAAGAAAAGATCAGATCAAATTTATATAAGCAACATTATCCTCCATTTTTTTCTCATCTTTGATTGTATCTATTCCCATATCAAAATGGTGAATGGGCTCAACGTTGAAGACAAACTTGAGGGTGCATCAAACTTCCCATCCTAGAAGTTTAGAGTGATGCTCGCTTTGGAGGAAAATGAGTTAGTTGATTTCGTATAGAATGAAGTTCCTGAACCAATCGAAGAGAGTGAGAAGCCTCAATGGAAAAAAAATAACACTAAGGTGAAAAAGATGTTGGTTGATTTCATGAAAGATCACATTGTGCCAATCATCTCTAAGTTGCAAACTGCAAGAGATATGTTCAAAGCCTTGGAGGAGATGTATGAAATCAACAACACAAGTTGGGATCTTGCATTAAAGAAACAAATTCATCATATTAAGATGGAAAAAGGAGAATTGATCATCTCATAATTCATGAAGATTACCGAGTTGAAAGATTGGCTCTCTCCCATTGGACATATTGTTGATAGAAAGGATTTGATGATGTTGGCTCTCAATGGTCTTCCTAAATCTTGGGAGTCATACATTCAAGGAATCAATGTGAGATTAAAACTTCCTAAGTTTGATTGATTGAGAGAAGATTGTATTCAAGAAGAGTCAAGGTTCACTGCAAGAGGCATTGTTTAAAGCTCTACAAATGAAGACATTCATGTTCTTTCCACTCAATCCTTGAAGAAGAAAGGAAATAGAGGAAATAAAGGATACTTCAAGAGGAATAGAGATAAAGGGTCAGATGGTGCCCCTGCATTCAAGAAGAAGAGGGATCTATCTCACATTCAATGTTTTAGATGTGACAAGTTTGGTCACTATGCAAAGGATTTCCCAACTAGGCCTAAGAAACATGCTTCATTTGAAGATGTGGATGAGATATCTCATCAAAAGGATTCAAGGGAATTCCTATTCTATTATTCCTTATCAAGCAATGTTCCAAAAAATATCAACACTTGGTTGATTGATAGTGGCACCTCTCATCACATCACTGGGTTTAGAGAGCATCTCTTAGATTTGGTGATGAGAGATTCAATTGTTCAAGTAATAACAAGGAGATGATGCAAGTTACTCAATGAAAGGTGTCAGGTACTCCACCATTCACCTAGATTCAGGAATAACCTTGTAGTTGAGTGATGTACTATTTGTACCTGGAATCAAGAGGAACCTTGTCTCAATTTTAGCCTTAGAAGACAAGGGGTATCAAGTAGCATTCTCTGAAAAACAAGTTCTTGCATGGCCAAATAAATATAACATCAAGACAAAGTGTGATTGGTGTTCATCAAGAATATCTCTATAGGATCTCCACCCATCCTCTACAAGCCTTGTTTCCTGATGCTTCAAGTTCATGTGAGCTTTGACATAGAGGATTTTCTCACATTCACTTCCGTTCTCTTCCAACCTTGGAGAAGATGGTCACCGACTTTTCCAAATTGAGCTAGGAGCATGAAGGTACTTGTCAAGGATGCACATTGGGTAATAACACTAAAATACCTTTCCATAGTAGTGAAATCAGATCTAAATGTATTGTAGATCTTGCTCATTTTTATTTGTGTGGTCCAATGTATGCTACTTCGTTGAGTGGTTTCTTGTATTATGTAATTTTTATTGATGACTACTCTAGAAAGACTTGGATTTATTTCTTAAAGACTAAAGAATCTAAGGAAGTACTTGAAAGATTCAAGGAATTCAAAGCTCAAGTAGAAAAATTGTTTGGGAAAACAATCAAAGTTTTGAGATCCAACAACAGAGGAGAATACATCTCTGGAAGCTTTCAAAACTTTTGTATTGAATCAGGGATTAAGAGGGAGTTTTGTGTTCCCTATAATCCTCAATAGAATGGTGTAGTAGAAAGAAAGAATAGATATATTATAGAAGCAACTAAAGCCATGATCCATGATCAATATTTTCAAACCTTTCTTGAGGCCGAAGCTTCTAGGACAGTTGTGTATGTTTTGAATCGAAGCCCTCATCACATCTTGGAGGACATGACTCCTAAAGAAGCTTTTATAGGTGTAAAGCTTGAAGTAGTCATTTGAGAATATTTGGCTGTCCTATGTATATTCATGTACCTAAAGATAAAATAAATAAATTGGAACCATCTAGAAAGAAGGGAATATTTTTGGGCTATAGTGAGACTTCTAAATCCTACAGGATCTACATTCCAGGTTAGAAGTTGATTGAGATTAGCAGGGATGTTACATTTGAAGAGGATGTTGCATTCAAGAGATCTAAGGGCACTCAAATGGAAATAGATATTTGAAGATGAAGAATCTCCTCAAGATATGGAAGTTGACCATACTCCTAAGATTTAGAGTGAGGCTATTGATCCAAAAGAAGATAATGATCCAGTTGAGTCCTTGGAACCTACTGATGGGCCTACCGACATTGTTATTGGTAAAAATAGATCTCCATGGGCTAGGCAAAAAATGCAAGAGGCATAAAAATTTGTAGCTCCTAGAGGAACATTTAGAGAAAGAAAAAGACCTTTAAAGTTTTCAAAGTATGTTGCCTTGATGAGTCAAATGTTTGAGTCCAAGACTTCCAGTGTTGAGGAAACTACAAGTCAGCAAGTATGGAAAGATTTTATGTTTGAAGAATATCACTCTATCCTCAAGAATTATGTTTGGTACATCGTACCTAGACCTGAAGGAAAATCTATGGTATCTTCTAAATGGCTCTTCAAGATCAAGCACGTAGTAGATGGGAACATTGAGAAGTACAAGTCTATATTTATGGCTAGAGGATTCTCTCAGAAAGAAGGGATAGATTACGAGGAAACATTTTCTCTAGTTGCTCGTTATACATCCGTCAGGACCATCATTTCTCTTGCAACATCTGAGGGATGGAAGATACACCAGATGGATGTGAAGATAACATTTCTAAATGGTGTAATTAAGCAAGAGGTATATATTTAGCAAGCTGATGGCTTTGAGAAGAACACCTAATTTTCAAATGCAAGAAAGAGCTAGCTTTTGAAATTGAAATGAAGGACCTTGGTCTCATGCACTACTTCCTTGGCCTAGAAGCATGACACAAACCAGATGAGATCATTCTAAGTCAAGGGAAGTATACTATTGACATCTTGAAGAGATTTGGTATGATGGATTGTAAATCCATGTCTACACCTATGGAAACAAAATTTCAGAAGCTAAGGGAAGCTACAACTAGTTTAGATATGGTGGATCCCACTATATACAAAAAATTGATTGGATCGTTGATGTATCTAGTCAATACTAGATTGGATATTTTCTATGGAGTGAGTGCACTTATCCAACTCATGTGTAAACCAAGGAAAATACATCTAGTTGCAGTGAAGCATATCTTGAGATACTTGTGTGGAACAGTTGGGTATGGATTGAGATATTATTCTAGTGTGGACTTAAGGCTGCATGGTTATACAAATTCTAATTGGATAGGTTGTGTTCCTGATCAAAAGAGCACCTCTTGATGTTTTTTCAGTTTGGGGTCTGTAATGATTTCTTGGTGTAGTAGGAAGTAGTCTTTAGTGGCTCTGAGTACCACAAATGGAAAGTATATTGCAAAATGTGTGGTATGTCAAGAAGCAGTGTGGCTTCATAAGCTCCTTGAAATATTTTTTGAACCATCATTAGATCCCACTATCATTTACTATGATAATTAAAGCCGTGTGAAGATTTATATCAATCCAATATTTCATCATAGGACCAAGCATGTTGAGATCAAATACTACTATATCAAAGATATTGTATTGAGGAAAGCAATTCAGCTAAAATACATTAGCATTGATGAGGATATGACATAAATTCTCACCAAGCCCCTCTCGAGAGTAAAGTTTGTGTACTTCTGAGACAAGCTTGGTATTGTGGAGAATGAAGCCCTAGCTGAGAGGGAGTCTTAGAGTCAGTGATCTTCTATGTTTGATTTAATGAATTTCTCTCTATATGAGAGATTTGAGGTACAAGCCCTTGTTTCCACCCTCTGGGAGTAGGCAAGGGGGATGCCATGTGTGTGACTCCATGACAACATCGTGTGAGAGAGTCAATGGTGAATGCCACAATGAGGTGATGAAATCATGTTGAGTGATGAGAATTTGTGCACATATACCATTCATGGGAGTATCCATAATGGTTGATATCATGATGAGGTGATATGCTATCACGATGAGGTGATATGCTCCTTTTCACACATGGGTGTAGCCATGGTGGTTGATATCATGATGAGGTGATATGCTCTTTTCCACAAATGGGTTTAGCCATGGTGGTTGCCATCATAATGATGTGATATGTCTTGTTTAGCTGGAAGTATTCCTCCCTAGCTGAGAGGGAGTGTTGATGCAGATTAGTGTCTAGATGACTACTTCTAGACTTGACATTGAGGAGATAAATTAAATATAGCCTTTGGCTATTTCATCTATCTCAAAGTCGATATTAAAAGAAAATTGCTATATTAAATAATAATAATAAAAATAAAATAAAATAAAATATTTATTATTGAAGGCAAAATTCTTCTTGAAAATCGTGCCCCTTCCACAAGAAATTTTTCTAAAGGGTTGACCTCTCTCTTTGAAAGGGTGCAATCTCTCTTGGGTGTGTATATATATGAGGACCTCCTCATTCATTTGGTATCAAGCTCATTCATCATAATTCATATATCTAGAAGAAGTTCACACTTATAGTAGATCATCATTATGTAGCAGTAGATTGACTTCAACGAGAAATATATTTATTTGTATCTTGCATCTAAGAGAGGTACTATTATTCATTGTATCAAATCAACATTGTGTTATGCTTTAGTTGTAAGCAAATCTTTTCTCTTATTCTATCAATATATAAGGGATATATTGGCTGGGTTTTTCTCCCTCAAGTTGGAGGGTTTTCTTAGGGTATCTTGTGTTTATTGTCTTATGTGCTACATTTTTTGATTACTTTTAGTTTTGAATTATCTAATCATTAAAACTAACACTTTTTCCAGTCTAAAATTTTCTATAAAGATATTTTTAAAAACCTCCCTATTCCATTTTTTGAGTCGCTCCTTAATAAATTGTAGTGTTTTAAAGAACAAATAGGCCTTGTTGCCATTGCGAGTTGGAGCATTATTCCACCATATTGCAATTAAGTCCTTAAAACCTTCTTTTCTTAGCCACATTTTCTCAAATTTGAAGGGACATCTATAAGGAACAACCTCTTCATGAATTATTACACTTATCGGATAGTGATTTGAGTCAGTAATTGGAAGGATATCAACTTGAAAAAGCTCACTAAAAATTCACCCAATTACCAACAATAAAGAAACTGTCAAGATGTTTAGCAATGTTTAAGAACCAAACATGATTTTTAGTCAAAGTGAACTCACCACTTTCGAATTGCACTTCAAAGAGACCATTGTTATTCACAAAGTTGCTAAAGTCCCTTTGTTTCTGAGATAGCCAACCAAAACCACCTTTTTTATCTGAAGGATGAAGGATTGCATTAAAATCTCCCCCTAAAATGAAAAGACGATCACCATTTGCAGAAATAACATTCAAAATTTCATTCCAAACCCTCTTTAAGTTCAAAACTTGATTTGGACCATAAATATTTAGTAAGAAAAAGCTTGTCGCCAGTTGATTTGAATTCACACTCACCCATTGCCAAGATCTTTCAGCTCTAACCAACTAAACATCATTTTTTTTCTCTTTGAACAAAACACGAAGACCTCTAGAAGCTCCCTGAGCTTCCACTATAAAATATTTCCACATACTAAAACACTTATGGAAGGAAAGAACCTCATCACCATGAATCTTCAATTCTTGCAGAATAACAATATCCGACCTCGTTTGATCAAGACATCTCTTAATCAAATGAATCTTGTCAGGGGCATTGCATCCCCTGACATTCCATGATAGGACCTTCATTTCTCCCAGGAAAAATCATATCCCTTTCCCAATCTCAACTTTTTTTGCCTTGCAACACTTCCAACTATTTCCAGCCTTATCCTTATTGACTTCCTACTTCTTTTCTTCTTCTCCCCAATCTTGACTTTTTCTTTTTTTTCCCATATTTTGTGAGAGGGTTCTTTTCTCCAAGATACCCAACTCAGCGTTTAGACCCAACTCAACACCCCCAACTCCTTCATCCTCTGATTGCAGATTAGAATCAGAGTCGTTGAATATACTTCCTTCCTCTCTATTTTCCTCCAAGGAACTTTCCGGATTTCTAATGGGGGAGATTTGGATATCTTTGAAAATTGGCTCTTCCTCAATTTCCGTCACTTCAGTTGCCTTTATTTCAATTGACTTACACAATTCTCGGGAGATCCCATCTTCTACTCTTTCTTCCCCAGGATTTTCCCATGCTAAAAATTTGAGTAACCCCTGAGACTTTCTACCAGGGTTTCTGAGCTTCAAGGAGAACTACTATCTAAGACCCTTAGAATCTTCTTACACTCCTCAACATTCAAAATGGCTTCTTATCTACTAAGGCTACTCGAACTCTAGTCCTTCCCAATAGCCTTATCCATTTCTAAAACAATTTTACCTGACAATGTTGAATACTCATCAAGACTCTAAGATAGGTAGAAAATTCGACCATTCCATTGTCCATCTTTTCCATATCATTGCCCAAACATTCGATCATTTGAAATCTTGTCCACCTTAACCTTTTTGATTCTGAGCATGTTAGGGTTTCATTTTTACTCAAAAAATATTCCTTATCCTGCAACATTGCTTGCAAAAAATCACTGTTCTCGACTATTAGGGATCCTTCTTTAGCCATTAGAAGGTCAAAAATTAGCATTCTGTTCTAGACCTTTCCCTTTTTTTTGAGTTCGAAATTCCCTTACTAAATGTCCCGATCCTCTATAGACAAAGCACCATTCTACATTTTCTTCAACCTCTATTAATTTTTTCTAGATTCCTTCCCCAGATCTTAGTTCAACCATTGCTGGTAAAGGTAGGCTTGCCTGCCAGAGAATACAAAAATGAGCATACATACTAAAATCCTTACTAGCTATTGCCTCATCAACTTTAACAAAAGAATCAAGCTTATCCCATATCAGCTTGAAAGTTTCTCCATTCTAGTACTCATGGGGTAGATTATAGAGACATATCCAAATAGGGACCTCTGTTATGGCTTCCATTTTAGGATTGAAGTTGGGTGTCCAGTCCATAATAAAAAACCTTTCCCCTAATTAAAGATGGGCCACTATTGAGGATGCATTCCTTATCAAAGGGTGTTGGACAAACCACCAAATAAAAACCATTGGGTAGGGTTTTTATAACAATAGAATATACCCAATGCTCATGACACCAATCCCTAACCTATTTGAAGGTTGACCAGGGGCCACTCCACTTCATGAATTTTTTTTTTTGCTTGTAATCACTAATATTCTCTTTCCTGGGTTGAACATCTATAGAAAGGGAAACAATAGTTGAATGTTCACAAGAAGGGTTTACCTCTTCGTCCCTCTTTCGGCCATTTTTCTGTTTTGACCTCCAAAACATTTTCTCCAGGATCCTAACATCGACCAATTTTGTAAGCCGCATGCTAGCATAGCCCAATCTATTCCTTGGATACACTCCCCATTGGCCTTGATTCCCCTTATTCCCATTATTAATAGCCCTTTCATTATTTTCTGGAGCCTTCCATGATTTTTAAGGAGCACGCTAAGGAGGGAGCTAAGTCTGACCAATTTGCATCTGCTTCTGGTTTTACCTAGCTTGAGTATTCCCATTCCTTTGCTTGCCCTGTATTTTGCAACCACCGCCATCACTCCACCGCTCCAACATCATAATGGTATTTTTTTAGTAAATTCCACACATTTTTTATATTATAATATAATAACTATATAATATAATATAATATTATTATATATTATTATATATTATTATTTAATATTAATATAATATTATATAATATAATATTAATATTAAATAATAATATATAATAATATAATATAATAATATAAGAGAAAAGTCTAACAAATGATAGCTTGTACTGAATAAAAAATTAAAAATCTATTGAGAAACAACAAAGACAAACAAAAAAAGAAGCGATACTAGGAGAGACAAGAGAGGCACGGGCAGTAGACTGTAGTTTGAAATTGGCAGATGATGGTAGTGACAAGGATGACCTAGATGGTTGGTGGTTTGGCTCCTTCCATTGTTAGTTCGTTGGGAGAAGGTTTGGAGGTGGGTTTACTACATATTCTTATATTGAAGTTTCCACTATTGGTTCTTTTTTGGCAATTGCACGACTCGCTGGGGCTGATGCTTCCTAGCTCAACTGGCCCATGGATGGAATCTCTTTTGGGGGAGGATGGGCAATATTTTTTCCTCCTTCCCTTTCATTCTTTGTCCATTTTGTGGGTGCTTTCTGGGGAGATTGTACTGGCCTTGTTGTTGTGTTGGTCAAGGTTTGTTGGGGCTCTATTCCCTTGTTGGTGGTCCTGTTCTCCTCTTTGTCTAAGGTCATGGGGCTTGGTTCCCCTTGTGCTCTTGAAAATGTGGCTATGGAGGCAGTGGAGGGTTGGCTTTGTGTTCTTCTTCTTTTGGAATCCTTGTTGAGAGATAGAGCTATAGGCTAGAAATCAGGAGGAAGTGTTGAAAATGAAGATGTTGTGGTTTCCGATTCTGTTGGTGCTAGCATTGTTGTTTGCCTCATTGTATTTTTACTGGGTGTTTCTAGGTGGTTGGTGAGGCCTTTCCTTACTGAAATGGTTGCTGCTTTTGCTTGGGGCTATTTTTTCCCTTGCTCATGGGAGGTGTGTGCCTTAGTGCTTTTGGAGAGGGGTCAAATATTGGCCTCTTTTCCTACTTTTTTTATTTTAGTGAGTACTCTTGGGATACCTTTGATGGTGTGTGTTATCTTTAATGATGGGTTTGGCCCTCTGGGGGTGCTTTGGCTGGCCTCGATTTCAATCTTAAATCTACTTTTGGTGAGGAGCTAGTTTTGGTGGAAGTATCTATGGCATCCCCTTTGTGCTATGAGGGTTTGACTTCTTGGTCTACCTTTTTTCCTACCTTTCTTCCAAGGTCCTGGTGTAGCCGTAGAGGCTTTATTGGCACTAACGCTCCTCTATTTTATGGTTATCAACTGGTTTTTTTTTTCATTTTTATCTTTATGCCCTAGATGTTCTACTATCATAAGATTGGAGGTTCTTGGAGGATGCTGATGCTAGAGTTTGAGCTTTGTGCTTGGGGTGTGCTATTTCTTTTTTATATTTTGATGGCTCAGTGTTGGTGCTCTTTTTTTGGTGGCTATGATGATGGTTGTATTCTTGGTGCTGGTCATGGTTCTAAGGTTACTAAAGGAGCCCTCACTCGCTTGTCCAATTGGTGTGCTAGCTATCTCCTTGGACCCTTTGGAGGGGGTTCTTTTTCTTTTGAGGTGGATTTGAAAGGAGATGGTCTTTGGGTCCCTTAGTTGTGGTTCCTATGGAGGTCGTCGCTTCTCCTCTGGAGGTGGAGGGTGAAGGGGCTAGAGTTTATAGGTTATGGTGGATTAGCTGAGTGGGTTTTCCTTTCTAGTAGAGGGGAGCTCCATCCTTTAGAGGTGGAGGTTGAGTCAGTTTCTTGGTACCAGATGCTTTTTGTGCTATAGGGTTATTGATTTTCGTTTTGTGTTCCTTTGGCTTTGGGGTGAATTATATGAGTTGTTGGTGTCCTAATGCCTTGTAGATGCAAGTGATTCATTCATACTTCTATGGGTTTCTAGCCCCAAATAAAAGGGTTTCTAGTCCCGGTTAAAATCAAATTGTGTAAGGGTTTCCGACCCTTGCTTGTTTGTTACTTGCAACATGTTGTTATGATATTCTTGTAGAGGTTGCTATTGTGCTGCTAATGGTTGATGATATATCATAAGTGCAGCTTTTTTTCCTTTGTATTCGGTTTTGAGCCCCATCAAAACCTATTTTATACCCCTAATCAAAATATATAATAATATAATATCATATAATAATATATAATAATATAATAATATTATCTAATACAATAATATATTAATAATATAATCTTAATAATATAATATTATATAATATAATATTATATAAGGGTATGTGCAGGATCATGATGGGCCAAAAAGTGGCAATGAGAAAAAAATCACGTTTTGGATCGACTCAAAAGCGCGAAAATGTTGAGTTGACTTTTCTAGGTTCGGGTGCAAGTACATTGAGCCGAACCAAAACCCAAACCTAGTTTCTACAAATCGGATATCCGATTTGTGGAAACATTATATAAAAGCCAACCGACTCTTATAACTTCATTTTTCACTATTTGTATGCGAGCGCACAAGGAAAAACGAAAATCCGATATTCGTTTCTATTAGATATCTGATTTGAAAGGTAAGTATTTGGTTTTTTAAATGTTTTAATCGATTTTTCAAGTAGATTCTCTTAATTTGAAGTAGTTTTTATGAAATTTTTATCAAAAATAGGGTTTTCTATTGATTTTTATAAAAAATAGGGTTTTCTATTGATTTTTATCAAAAACTAGAGTTTAGATTTAATTTTTATTAAAAATTAACATATCTAAATGGATTTTGATTAAAAAATAGTGTTGTTGATGTATTTTAATCAAAAAATAGAGTTTGTTATGGATTAATGTGAAAAAGTAGGATTTTTATTAAAAACTAGGAATTTTTTACAATAATTTCATTTATATTGTGTAATTTGAATTAGATTAATTAGTTTTTAATTTTAATCAGGTATTATGGCTGAGAATGAAAATCCACAAATGCCAAACGCTCCACCACCTCCATAGCCAAATGCTCCACCACCTCCGCAGCCACCGATTGAAGACTTAAATTGGTGAAAAATTGGGGCAATTGACGGGCATTTGTGAAGTTTATAAGACAATCCCTCGATTGAGAGATATGAAAAACACATTGAAGGAAATAATAAAAAATATAGAAACCCTCTCCACCCAACATAATTCCTTTCATTTGTGGCGAGAAGACATGAGGGAATATTATGGATGTGGATTGTCTTATGATGATGTGAAAGATCTCCAAATAACCAAAGCCCAAATAACCTCTTTATTCATTGACCCCTGCACCGGTTTGCCAGTGAATGTGAATAAAACAAAACTTTCTATGAAATGGTGCATTCATAGGGACATTGTAGCTAACTTTTGGGATCATTGGTGTATGGTTTTTGATAAACCACTGAACAATAATTCCGATATACCATTTTACTTTATTAAAAAATTATATGTTGAGTTTGTGTTAGGGCATCATGTCAATTAATTTGACATTAAAATCTTCCAAGGCGTCGGTGGAGGTATGCCCCAAGATAGACCAGGGGCAGTTAGGGTAGTCCCACGCCCAAATATTACCCTTCCTCCCCTTCCTTCACCACCTCCAATATATCATCCAGAGATTATCAAGGATGCAGCCACACAAATTATTCAGGCTATTCACTCTTTGAGTGGTCATTTGGTTTTGCATGCTTCTATAGTAGCTTAGTCACATTCTGGTGATGTTGGCGAAGGATCGAGTGCTGGTGCATCATCCTTCTCAGGTCTATATATTTGTGTGCCACATACTTGCACTATGTGCCGCTAGATATGCTTGGGTCCTCTTGTACAACCCGCTGAGCATCCATTGGACACTTCTGATTATGACCTCCATGATTTGGACATTATAGATTAGTCGTAGGGGAGTGGCATGCTAGCTATAGAGTCCTCTCCTTCTAGAGAGGGGGATGCTAGAATAGTGACACAGGTAAGATTTAAGTTTTAATTTCATAACTTGCATTTGTTTTTAAATGAATATTAATAAGAGATAGTATCAAGTAATAATATTTATTTACATGGTCTATTTAACAAATGGTGTCTGAGGAGGAGCTCACACGAGTGACTGATAGCACCCTTAGGGCCATTTCATTTGGCTTGGACACACACAGAGTATATATTTTTGCACTCACTCTTTTACATTTTATATTATATACTTGCTTGTCATTTGAATTGTCATTAATGAAATTATATAATAAATTATATGCTTATCTTATTTTCCTCTTGTAGCAAATACCTAGTGCGAGTGAGGTGCAACCTCGTCCAGACTATGGAAGCACAAAGTTAGATAAGGGGAAGGTAATTGAACTCAAATCCGATTGAATTAAGATTTTTAAGATCTTATATTGATTATACATACATCGACATAGATTGGTAGTTTCATATGTACTTGTCAATTTTATGTACATACAATTATGAGCTATAAAAATTTGTTGACAAAGGACACACTGCCTAAAGGAGTAGGTATCAGAACAACTCAAAGAGTAGGTGTTGATACACCTCAAGGAGGAGTTGTTGAAACACCTGAAGGAGATAAAGAAAAAGATGAACCTAAAGAGGTATGTGTTTATTTTATTTTGTGTTTGGTAAATATGTTCCTATTAGCAATAACCGTATGCCAACTTGGATCAATTTTATTTTTTTGTTCACATATATAGATTGGAATCTCAAATGTTGGTTTGGTATATTCCAGGACTCCTGACCCTTTGAAGAGATGTATATTTCAGGTAATCAAGATTTCAATTTTAG
The DNA here is from genome assembly GCA_007115665.2 of Sequoiadendron giganteum. Classification (NCBI taxonomy): domain Eukaryota; kingdom Viridiplantae; phylum Streptophyta; class Pinopsida; order Cupressales; family Cupressaceae; genus Sequoiadendron; species Sequoiadendron giganteum. The sequence goes on from CM021102.1 coordinate 762,886,247, forward strand.
AGTTCAATTAAAATTCAATGTATATTGATTTTGATGTTAATTATTCAATTTTAAATTATATAGTATAACTAATCTCAATTGTGGTTTGAATTTTTCTTGTGCAGCTACCTTCAGAGCCAATGAGTGCTTCAAAGAGGCTCCATTTTGATGATCCACTAGTAGTTTAGGATAAGATAAAAATTTTGGCATGTAAATTTTGAATGCATATTGAGATGGCATATGCCACATTTTGTAAAAAATTGGTTGAATTGGCTTTGATGCCATTTTTGTATATGGACATACACTTGATTATTGGATAATTTGATATATAGAAGTTGACAATCAAAATTTAATTTGTTCCTCATGTGCATGATTAAACTCTTTGAAATTTTTATCTTGAGCAATGGTTAAATATCAATGTACAATAGCATAAAAAATAACGGTTATATTATTTAGTTTATATTTATATCGCTGATTACATTGCATTACACATCTTTCAAACTCAAATCATTACTTCACATTGCATAACTAAAAACTATGAGCAGCTATCAATTGCATTTGTTTGTCATTGAATTCTATGAGACCACATTTCTTTGAATTTTTTTTTCAAATAGTCTACTGCCTTGTCTATGCTACAACATTTTTCATACATGATAGCGATCACATTAAGTTGTAATAAATTAAATGATATCCTATGGCTATTTAATTTATACTCATTTTATTTAAATGGATGAGGCCGACCTTCCTTGATATTATTTTGTAATTTATTATTTTCAAGAGAGGTCAACCGCCTTGAAGAGTCACCTTATTTTGTATAAATACAAGGTGATGTTTGTTTATTTCCTCAATCAAGTTCATTCAACATAATTCACATTCCAAGCAAAAGTTCGTACTTGAGCAACAATGCTTCATCTTGCAGCAATAGGCCGATTTCAAGGAGAAGCATATTCAGTTGTATCTTTGCATCTAGGAGAGGTGCTATTATTCATTGTATAAAACTGAGCCATGAGCTGTGCCTGAGTTGTAATCAAATTTCTTGCTGTGTTTATTGTCTTATGTGTTGTATTTTTTGAGTGCTTTCAATTGTATTATCTGATCATTAAAACACTAACATGGTATCAGAGCGGGTTTGAAAAAGATCATGTTGGGACCAATTATTACAGCGATACCTCTATTCCCTTTTTTGTTTTTTTGTCTATCTCTATCTTAGTCAAGATGGTGAATGGTCTTAAAATTGAGGATAGACTCGAAGGAGCATCAAACTTCACTTCATGGAGATTCAAAATTATGCTCACTTTGGAGGAAAATGAATTGGTTGAGTGTGGAGATAAATTTTTACGAACCTACGGATGAGGAAGAGAAAGTTCAATGGAGGAAGAAATATATCAAGGCGAAGAAGAGGTTAGTTGATTCCGTGAAGGACCATATTGTTCCTATCATCTCTAAGTTGAAGACAGTGAGAGAAATGCTTAAGACTTTGGAGGAGATGTATGAGATCAACAACACAAGTCGTGCTCTAGCCTTGAAGCAACAACTTCATCATGTTAAGATGGCAAAAGGAGAATTTGTCATCACCTACTTCATGAATATTTTTGAATTGAGAGATAAACTCTCTACCATTGGTCATATTGTTGATGAAAAGATTTGACCATGTTGGCTCTTAATGGTCTTCCTTCATCTTGGGAGTCTTACATTCAAGGAATCAGATTTTCTTGAAGTCAGTCAACTTGGATTTGCGCGAAGTCAGTCAAATTGGATTTAACATTGGTAGCTTCGCAAACTTATTCAGAATAGAGTGATATGAAGAGGACATCCCTAAATCTCTATAGAGGTGTAAAGTTGCAAAGTGGTGCAACTTTCATTCTCGAACTCATACTACCCAATGGAATCTTCCAACATGTTAGGATGGGTATGTTTACACTAGGTATGGTCCTCTTTTGCACCACAATATGCCGAATCACTCTGAGTTGCATTGGATCGACAATTTCCCTTAAGAGTCCAAAGTGCTAAAAGGCAACAATCTTTGACGGACTATTCCTCATAAATCGTGATGCTTACAGACTCTTCATCTGATGATATGGGATTGTGCTGGGACCATCTACAATAACCTCTCTCAGTTTTTTCTATCTCGAAGGTGTTTTCTTGTGGTGATGACTTTTCAGTTGAGGGAAAAGTTGCCAGATGCAAGCAGTGTAAAGTTGCAAAGTGGTGCAAATTTCATACTCAAACTTGTACGACCAAAAAAACCATCCCAAAACATCCGGATGGATACGTTTATGCTAGGTATGATCCTCTTTTGCACCCAAATACGCCGAATCACTCCAAGCTGCATTGGACCGACGATTTCCTTTAAGAGTCCAAAGTGCTAAAAGGCAGCAATCTTTGACAGACTATTCCTTGGAAACCATGATGCTTACAGAATCTTTGTCTGATGATATGGGATCGTGTTGGGACCATCTACAATAACCTCTCTCGATTTTTTCTATCTCAAAGGCATTTTCCTGTGGTGATGAGTTTTCAGTTGAGGGAAAAGTTGCCAAATGCAAGCAGTGTAAAGTTGCAAATTGTCGCAAATTTCATACTAGAACTCGTACGACCAAATAGACTGTTCCAACACATCCAGATGGGTACGTTTACGCTAGGTATGGTCCTCTTTTGCACCCAAATATGCCGACTCACTCTGAGTTGCATTGGACCGACGATTTCCCTTAAGAGTCCAAAGTGCTAAAAGGCAACAATATTTGATGGACTATTCCTTTGAAACCATGATGCTTACAAAATATTTTTCTGATGATATGGGATTGTGTTGGGACCATCTGCAATAACCTCTCTCGGTTTTGGCTATCTTGAAGGCGTTTTCTTGTGGTGATGAGTTTTCAGTTGAGGGAAAAGTTGCCAAATGCAAGCAATGTAAAGTTGCAAAGTGGTGCAACTTTCATACTCGAACTCGTACAACCAAACACACTATTCCAACATGTTTGGATGGGTACGTTTACGCTAGGTATGGTCCTCTTTTACACCGAAATACATCGAATCACTCTGAGCTGCATTGGACCGATGATTTCCCTTAAGAGTCCAAAGTGCTAAAAGACAACAATCTTTGATGAAATATTCCTTGAAAACCGTGATTCTTATAGACTCTTTGTTTGATGATATGGGATTGTGTTGGGACCATCTACAATAACCTCTCTTGGTTTTGGCTATCTCGAAGAATTTTTCCCGTGGTGATGAGTTTTTAGTTGAGGGAAAAGTTGCAAAGTGGTGCAAATTTCATACTTGAACTCGTACAACCAAATAGACTGTTCCAACACATCCGAATGGGTACGTTTATGCTAGCTATGGTCCTCTTTTGCACCCAAATATGCCGAATCACTCCAAGCTACATTGGACCGACAATTTCCCTTAAGAGTCCAAAGGGCTAAAAGGCGGTAATCTTTGAGGGACTGTTCCTCGAAAATCGTGATGCTTATAGACTCTTCGTCTGATGATATGGGATCATGTTGGGACCATCTACAATAGCGTCTCTGGGTTTTGGCTATCTCGAAGGCCTTTTCTAGTGGTGATGAGTTTTTAGTTGAGGGAAAAGTTGCCAGATACAAGTAGTGTAAAGTTGCAAAGTGGCGCAAATTTCATACTCGAACTCATACGACCAAAAGAATTGTTCCAACACGTCTAGATGGGTACCTTTACGCTAGGTATGGTCCTCTTTTTCATCCAAATACGCCGAATTACTCCGAGCTGCATTGGACTGACAATTTCCCTTAAGAGTCCAAAGTGCTAATGTCAATGAAATGTGGGGGCAGAAAGATTTAAGGTACAAGTCCTAGCTCTTGCATGAGAAAAATCTTACCCAATCAACTTGAATCAATTACATGGGAAATCAAATTACAATGAACGTTTTACATTTTTGTTTTTCAAAAAAGTGGCAAGCCACTGTAATTTGCTATATATATAGGATATATTACAAAATCTGGTTCAAACGAGCATACCAACAGGAAAGAACCAGGAAGAAAACCTTCGGTTGTAGCTCGATTAAGTGCAAAAAGATTTTTTCATTTTAAACATACCCTTTATAAAATGTCAGATATTTGACCTGTATTTCACAAAACATCACTGGATATAGATTATGCCTATACACAGTTATGACCTTTTTACATTGTTTCACATTTCAAAATTTTCCTATTTGAGGCATGTAGGGCTTTGTCTTCCACAAGAGTAGTATGTTGGCATTTTGGAGTGACAAACACCTGTACAAACCATCAAGGTAGCAGTTAAACTACATACAATAGAAAATATGCTTAGAATAACCAATCTATATTATTGTAATTTTTCACATACCTCTCTGAAAGGATCAGAGCTGCCTATTGTTGCAGCAGGTCCAAGATCAATCCTGTCAGGAATATTGCAAAATTTGTCAAATGATAAATCTATATTGTCACAACAAAAAAGATGCTTAGACTAACAAATCTATATTAATCTAAAGAACCTCAATGATGATGAATTACTAATGTAAACTATAAAAGATGCTTTGAATAACTATTCTATATTATTGTAATCTATCGCATACCTCTTTGAAAGGATTAGAGTTGGGTATTTTTGCAATAGGTCCATGATCAATCGTGCCAAGAATATCAAAAAATTTTTCAAATGATAAATCTATATTGTCATAACAAAAAAGATGCTTAAGCATTGTACCTTCCATTCTTGAATATGCTATTCAAGTGTGCCTAAAGGGTCATATCTTTGCTTAAGAGTATCCAATATTGCTTCATGATCAACATTACGAAGTGTCCATAGTTGTTTTATCTTTGGTTTGGCATGATGCTTCGACAACTTAACATTTGTTGCTATAACAAGGTGTGAATACATGAGAATGGTTTTGTGTTTCTCATAGTATTCAAATGCAAGTATACTATTCTTTCTAATCATGTATGTTCGCAACCAAGTTCTTGCAACCACAAATGAACTTGTAGGTTACACAAACCCATCATCATCTTCCATTGATTGTGTTAGCTTGTGCTTTACCCGCACACATCGAGCCAACTAATATTCCGATCTCTCTTCATTCCCCTGCCGTGCAACAATTGCAAAAACATGTCGTGGATGTAGTAGATCTAAAAGTCGTTCGTAATCAAGTGAAGTTTCCATTATGTAATTTGTCATGCATATAGTTTGAGATAAAGGAGTTAGATATTGTGGAACCCATGTATCCACCCACTCACTTGACTCGCATTGATCTCACTCGCACTGAATACAACTCTGACAAAAACAAGCCAACTGTCGTGTCCAAATGGTCCATGTGCTTGCATCTGAGCTTCAAAATGAATGCATCTTTGAAGAATCTTTGATTGTATGACAATCCAATCTGCCTCCCATTGTACCCTCCTCAACCAACCAAGAAAATCTGTGCACTGTTGAATCAAGTGTCCCTCCTTGTGACAATGTTGAACTACACCAATCAACAATAAAACGTGCATCACTGAATTTTTCTCCTAAAATATTTAATTGCTCCTTAATTAGAGCTCTCTTTACACATGCACCTACTGCATCATGCTCCCCTTTCCCATGCCCAACTTCAAAAAAACTCCAAATATTAGGTACACCCATTTCTACATGCATTCTACTCAACCAATAAAACATATGATCATTCTTGAATTGACCTATGCAGTTATCTGACCAAATGAGATGTCAGCCCAGTGCTATATCATGCTCCTGCAAGAACTCAAAAAAATTCTTGAAACAATGTTGGACATACTCAGATGAGTGAGATCTATCATAACTCATATAAAAATGATACTCTCTAATTATCTTTCGTTCCTCCTCTATACTATCAGGTGCATGTCTAAACGTTATGTGGACAAAAATAGCAATCTGAATGGAATTGTAATACTGAGATTGTACCTTGTTTTGTGGTTGCAATGTGTAGTTTTCAGAAAAATCAACCACTGATATAATAGTTCCAATCGAAAAAGAGTCCTTACATATCCTAAATTGTTGATCCAACCACTGAGACCTATGACTATGGCTTGCATATTTGTAGAAAATAATGTCCTTAAAATCTGAAATAAAATCAGCAACACTGCATTCTTTTGTAACCAGCTCGTATCTAGAACCTTCACCTCCACTCTGCAAAGTATATTTGACTATCTCATATCTCTTATTCTCAACAAGATTATTTCCAAATTCATGTTCGGAACCCTCATGAAAATATTGAAAAAACTTTGACAAGCCACCACATTGTGAGCACTTAACATTTAAACAATCATTTCTATAGAAAAAGGAACCATCATCACTAGAACATAAAAATAGATCTAGCAAGTCCCTTGATGATTTCGGAAGATGTATTGTACCACACTCCTACAACATTTCATTAGTATGCAAAGTAGAATGGATATAGCATAATAGTTCATGGTACATTGAAAACTCCACATGGTATTTGCAACAACAAGTATTACGAATCTTAAGAGGCACACAATAAAATGGCTTCAAACCTTCAAAATTTCTTTGTGAGATTTCCATATTTGGATGTGTTTGAATAAATTTGGTGAACAACATTGTTTGGCTTGATTCCAAGAAATGTTTGTGTATGGTCTCGATTGCCAATTCTTAACTTTAAAACATCCTTTGCATTGGGTGATACTCTAGAGTTATCATGCCAAAAGTGTTGAATTGCCTACTTTACATTATCGGTTAGCTTCTTATCAACACGTGGAAGCATCTCGACAAAAGCCCATTTATCATTTTGAAGAGGATCATCTATTCTTTCTCTTCTTGCAAGTGCTCTATCCAAAATTTTACGATTTAAGTCAAAATCAATACAAGTTTGTCTCATAAAGCGAGCCTTTTTCAATTGATGGCTTACTAGGGCGGTTGTAATGACTCTCCAAGCAACTCTCTTATCTTTTTCCTTGTTATTTTTTCCAATAGACTTGAGAGCATTAAATTTTTTTTTGACAATAATAGAATTTTTTTCGGTCCTCTTGTTCACACGAATCTTCAATTTGGATAGTAAAGGTCTCATCTTTTGCATCTTTAGAAATTGCACAAAAAGTTGGCATTGCTCGGTCAATGTCTTATCGCAAAAATATTGGTTGAAAAGTATTCTAGCCCACAACCGAACAGTTCGTGTTGACCTCTTGCCGTCAAAAATATTTATAATGTTATCATCAATTTCAACTAACCATTTAGGGGTCCTTGAAGGTCTTGAATTTGGAATATGTCTTTCTTCCACACAAGGTTCTTCATTTCTCGTGTAATCTGGTGAAACATAATTTACACTTGCTTCAATATTATGCTCAACATCTTCATTTCAAAAAAATTCACCTTGAACATTTTCAATATCAATTTGAATAATTTCATTCCCAATTTCAATATCATGTTCAACATCTTCAATTCCAACATTTTCATTATCAATTTCAATATTTTCATTCCCAATTTCAATACCATGTTCAACATGTTCAATTTCAACATTTTCACCTTGAAAATTTTCAATATCAATTTGAACATTTTCATTCCCAATTTCAATATCATGTTGTACATTTTCACCTTGAACATATTCAATTTCCTCTTCACTTGAAAGACCATAGGGCTCAGGTTCACCAATATTTAACATACCTTATCTTTTCTTCCTATGACCTTCTCTATCTCTTTGTCTATATTCTGATATTTGTTCTTTTGTAATCTTTCTCTTATGCTTTTGCTTCCGATGACTGCTGCTCCCCATTATACCTCATAAAAGATGCTAAAAAATCATTCCTTATGACAAATTTGAGTACAAGATGATGCAAAAAGTTTATCTTTGTCTCTTCCTATCTGAAACCGTGCGTTTGTCGCCTGCAAAGTACTGCAAAAAGAATGTAGGGTCCATTGGAATCCACAAAAATGGCCCACATGGGGTTTTTCTATGATCCACAAATATGATATCCAATTTGTAAAACATGTTCTGAAATGGTAAGATTTGGCTCTACACATTGAAATTTCCCAAATCAAATATTCGGTTTTTACACACATAGACCTAAGGGTTAATGGTAGAGAGTGGGAGAGAGGGAGGAGAGTGGGAAGGAGGGAGGGAGAGGGAGAGGGATAGGGAGAGAGGGAGGGGGATAAGGGATAGGGATAGGGAGGAGAGGCAGAGAGAGGGAGTGGGAGAGTGAGAGAGTGAAGGAGGGAGAGGAAAAGGGGGAGAGAGAGCTGGGAGAGGGAGAGGAGGAAGGGGGAGAGTGGGAGGGGAGGAAGAGAGGCAGGGAGAGGGAGAGGAAGGGGAGGTATGGGAGAAAGGAGGGGGAGAGGGAGAGCGGAGGGAGAGAGACGGAGGGGAAGAGTGAGAGGGATGAAAGGAGAGGGAGAGAGAGGAAGGCGGGGATGGGAGAGAGGGAGAGGT